>PVJC01035979.1:0-17960 GCA_004026665.1 Murina feae | reverse complement strand
GGCCTACACATGTAACAAAGCCTCTCTCTGCCTCACCTCGCAGAGTCTATACTGCAACAATGTTATAGTTTTAGACTCAGGCTAGGTCTGCTGTTCCCTTCAGCTCCCGAGGATTCTATGATTGATACATTATTGAAACATGTTTCGGAGGCTGCTTGCCGAGGGCCGAAAACAGTTTCCCTCTCGCTCCTGCTGCAACAGATGCTGCCTAAACGTTTACTCAGGTCCGTGAGTGGCGTCCGCCATGTTGGCTGGGCTAATTTGCATACAGCCGCTCTGATTGGCTGGTGGGTGTGGCTTACCCTGTCTCGGAGAAACGGTTAATTTTAATATTTCGCTTTTATTAGTTTAGATTAGGTATGTCCCCTTTTTCCTCCCACTGACCTCTTTTAACCCATCCCTGCCCCCCACCTCATGCCTTCACCACCCTATTGTCTATGTCCATTGATTATGTATATATGCATACAAGTTCTCTGGTTGATCTCTTCCCAACCACCCACCCTCCCCTGCCTACACTTTAAAGTTTAGATATTACTCTCTAACAGTTATGCACCAACTGTATATTATTTATTTTAAAAGCCCTCTAGATATATATTTTTTCACTTGAAGCAGATTTAGACCATTAGTTTATCCCTATCTGAAGTAGGCATAAAGAGGTCAAGCCAAAATGCATTTTCCTTCAAGACAGAAAAAAATGTAAATGCTAATTATAATTGTAAACTTAATAGATATATACACACATTAACTACTAAATTATTTAAATAACATAATAGTTGTCCCGAATAATGAGAGTGTATCTATACAATGGACACTCTTTCTGCTATGCATATGAGAAATGATTCTGTTCCCATTTGTCATTTATTAAATATTTAAGAAACAGCCTCTTTTTATCACTTCCTTTGGGATGTTTTCAGAATGCTGGTCTGTGAATAAAGTAAAAATCGTTGCTGAAAATGAATTAGCACCATCTCTGAAAGACTCAGGACTCATACAGGTGCCAAATGAAAGGCGTGATGACCCTCATAAACACCTTGTGTGAGTTAATAAGAGTGAAGGTTCATTTCCATAATGACTCCACATTTGCATCTGTTGCATACCACTCAGGGCACAGCATAATATAGGCGCTGTGCCTCACACAGATTGGCAAAAGTCAATTGTGAATTAGACAGGTTGTGAATCTCATCTCTTCGGTAATAAAAATGACCATGCAGACTCTCTATCTGGCCCAGGGCCCAAGGAACAGTCATTAAATTGGCTTAACAACCACACAGCCTTTGAAGCACACCATCTGCTAGTCTTCTTTGTTGTTACCTCCTCCTTGTTATAACTACATAAACATTAATTTATCATCAGTATATTCTTCCAGAAGGCCGATGTAGGACAAAGTGAAAAAGCAACTTCTCTCACTGTTTTCTTCTTCTATCACTAATATTCTCTAAGCAAAATGGAATAAGAGAGCATTGAGCAAGTTTAATGAAGCACAATAAAAGTAATAAACAATAAAAATGTGAGGGTAAATAATGTTGCAGGCTCTGCTGATCTGAGACATACATACTGCAGAAATTCAGTGGTCATATCCTTTTTTAAAATATATTTTTATTGATTTCAGAGAGGAAGGGAGAGGGAGATAGAAACATCAATTATGAGAGGGAATCACTGATTGGCTGACTCATGTACACCCCCTACTGCAGGGTAGCCAGCCCACAACCCAGGCATGTGCCCTGACTGGGAATCATGCCGTGATCTCCTGGTTCATAGGTCAATGCTCAACCGCTGATCCCCACACTGTGGTTGTGTTTAAAGACTATCACCATTTACATGGAGCCTTATGGGGGATGGTCATATTCTTTAACCACAATCACAGAAGCAAAGCATGAAGATGAAGGAGACACTGTAGTAGATAATGGCATATCAGGGAAAGAAAACTGTCCTTTTCACCATGACTGGAGCATAAGTTATTTCACTTCACATTGAGAAAAAAAGCCATGCATGTAAATTCCCTTTCTCCATGTTTCCCAGCATAGGAGAAACCGAATTAGTATTTAACAAAAGAAGGACATTTAACTCAACGTGGAAAAAAACGAACATGGCTGACATATATTCATGTAAGAACTAAGCCATACAATTTCAATATGTGTCTGATGATTAAAAAAAACAAAAAACTTTTACAATCAAATGCTAAAAGCAACAGTAAGATGTCCAATTCAGCCTTTGACTTGATTCATGTTAATTTTCACTCTGAAAGATGAAATGAGAAAATGAAAACAAAAGTTGATAGCTTCCATCTCTGCTTAAGAGAAACTGCCTATGTTATCTCAGCTAATGTGAAACTAAAGATGGCAGGAGAGAGAATATCCAGAAGAGAATAACAATGGAGAAGGTAGTGGATAGAAATAATAATAGCCAATGCTCTGGTACGTCGCCCTTGAGGGTCTGCAACAGAGAGGAGCCCATGAACCAGCAGACAGGCTCCCCACAAGCTCTTTCCAAATGCGGGAGCCACTGCATACCAGCACGGTCATGAATGCGCACCAAGGCACGCGGAGGCCGTGGACCTTGAGGGCTGACAGGACCTACGCTGAGCACGGATTGTTCACGTTGAGACTGCAGTGGCTCGAAGCAATTTCCCCACCTGACAGCCTCCAAGTAAATGTTCACTGGACCTCACTGATCCTTACTGACCTTTGAAACTGTCTGCTACGTGCCTGCCGTACTTAACTGAGGACAATATGTGTGTCTAAAATTGAATAAAAAGCGGACAATGCCAGGACTCAGCGTGCCTCTTCAAGAGACTCCCCCTGGCCCCCAGCCCTTAATAATTCGTATATTTGTCCAGCATTTTCATTTGTGCGATGGCGCTCTCCTTCAGAACCTGAGCCCCGCCCTGCAGGCCGCGGCACCTAAAGGCTCAACAGCTTCTCTTCCTTAAGAGAGTTCACTCCATAGTACAACTTCACCTTTTACTCTATTATCGATGGTTTTCATATCTGTGAGCTCGGCGCAGTTGTGCTATTCAAACTCCAGCGTTTTTCAATTACCTTTCAACCCTTTTATTCAGACATCTTCATGCCTTTTGAAACTCTGTATTAACCAAAGCTTCTTTTGTCCTCCAAAGAACCAAGGTCTAGATGAGTCTGAAAGACATTCACATTTTTAAAAAATCCTTTCATCTGTCCTGTTATTTGTATTTGCCACTAGTGTTGTACACGACTTCTTGAAGCCTGAATTGCTGAAATATTCAATTCAGTGGTCTTTCAAATGCTAAATTCTCTCTATCTTTACTCTGTGTTTTATAACTGGACTAAATGAACTCAAATATGATTCCCTGATTTGCAGCCTTTTAGGGAGTGATCATTGTCAACCATATTAAATGTATTATTTCTATGCTTGACTTCATTTAAGTTTTAGGTAATATTTATTGGGCACAGATACTGAGCTAAATACTTCATTACCTTATTTACTACCTAGAATGTGGTACATATAGTAATGTTTTTATTTTCATAAATTGAAAACTGAGGTTTACTGATTTAAATTACTCAATCATGATCAGTCATCACTAGTAAGAAGAGAGGAGAAATTTTAAACCTTATCCAAAAAAATAAGGTAATTATGTGATGTGACAGCAGTGCTAGCAGTGTTAGTTAATATTATCATGGTACTCTTCTTGCAGTATATAAATATATTAAATAAATACATTGTACATTTTAAACTAATACAATGTTATATGTTAACTACAATTATTAATTTTAAAAATAACAAAAAATAAACTCATATCAACTAGACTTCAAACCTGGTGCATTTAATCACTCAGCTATATTACTTCCACACCACTTAGCTTCAATTCTTCCTGGGGTCAACACAATTTTCTTTCCGTTTAGAATCTCTCTGTCTTCTCGCTCATTTATCTTCATTTCTCTCATCCTCTCTCTCTCCATCTACCCCCCTTCTACACAATCTACACACACACATACACACACATTCACATATCTTATACCATCATCCTTACATAGAACACCTTCATTATTCTTCATATTCTTTAATATTTCAAAGCAAAGTTCAAGTCATCTTTAAGTGCTTCTATTATGAAGGCTTTCATAAATTATCATTCTTAGTTTCCCTACGCTTTCAACTCTTACAGACCCATAGTTTATCATAGAAATTAGAATACAGTTTGCCTGGTATTATTCGTCTTTTTGTATTCTTATTTCTAAAATTTATTTAGAGTTTCTTCAAGGCAAGGAACTTGTAGTTCTCTATAATGTACTGGTACTATATAAATGTAAGTTGTCATGATTATTTCTATTTTACATCCTGCGTACTCTGCTGGTACCAGTGTACTGGACATATAAATGGGTACTCACTGAGATCCATTTTCATTTATTAACTGCAGGGTAGTAACTTAAACACAGACTTTTGATTTTCTAATTCAGTTGAATGAAATTCAACATTTCAACCAGCTACAAGCCCTTGGAACTAGAAGCTTTTTGTCTTACACACTTTGAAGAGCAGAACAATCAGAATTGCTTAAATGCAAAAAGGGACAGGAAATTTTATTATAAATAGCAATATCACAATTCAAAATGCATGTCCATCAAAAAATAGTTAATATTGATGTTCAGTGGTTAAAGCCACTAAGGATTCACAAGGCAGTTATGAAGACATAAGAATAAAAAATTACTTAATCTGAAGCATCTTCAAAAAACAGGATTACAAAAGGAATGAAAATGAAGACTATTTTGGCCCAGACTAAGAAAGTTGGCATTATCAGAAATGTAATAGTAACAAAACTTTATGAACACTAGATGATTCCCCACCAGAAATGTAGTAAGACAGATTCCTGTTTGAATCATGATTCTGGATCTATATGTTCTGGAGCACCTGACAATGTACAAGGCTGAAGCCACAGTGGTGCATAACACAGAGCAGAGATTCCTGGCTGCATATCTGATACCCTTTGAGAGCTTTTAAAACATCAACGCTTAAGTACAACTACAGACTAATCAAAGCACAACCTCGAGGGACAGTCTAGATATCATATCATTTGAATCCTGCCCACGTGCCTCCATGCACATCTAGGACTTAGGACAATGCCAGAGAGCACAGCCTGGAAGTTAGAAAGGTTAAGAATTACTAATTGGTTGTGTGAGTAGAAAAACTGTCAGATAATTCCAATAAGAGATCTGACCTTGATAAGAGCCACATCACAATAATGGCACAGATGAATATGAATTAGGTAAAGTAAGTGGAAATCGTTCTTATTTTTGTCAACATTTTGTGGGACTATGGACAGCTAAGTCATTTATTATTTCTAAGCCTCATTTGCCACTTTATTCTCACTTATAATTGTAAATTGGCTAGTGGGATTGAGTTTTCCCTTAATTGGCTTTATAGCTGCTAAGTGTTACATTCAAATATGGCCCATTATGTGTTATTAACACAGAATCTGTTGATTTCAAATCCCCTAGTCTCTGAATGAGATACCAGGTATTGTCAACTAAACTGAGGACAGAGCCACAGACACACACTCCAGGATCACAGTAACATTAAATGAGAAGACAGTAATACAAAATAGACCAGAAATAAAAATTATTGATCGTGAACAAATTTCTGCCTTTATGCATGTTTTCTAGTCAGTTTAGAAGTTTTTGTTCTTGAGATAATAAATACAAATGAGGGTAGAAAAAGCCCAATTTGATAAAGGTTGACATCTAATCTAATAAAATAGTAATATGCAAATTGACCCTCACTCTAATACACCTAAGCCACGCCCACCATCCAATCAAAGCGGCTGTATGCAAATTAACCCAGCCAAGATGGTGGCTGTTAGCCACGGAGCTAGAGCAAACAGGAGGCTTTTGTTGCACCAGTGATGGAGGAAACTGCCTGCCTAGGCCAGCTGGGCCTCTGCTCAAGGCAATAAAGTTTCAATTATAGAAGATAAATAAATCCCAGAAACCTGATTCCAGCCACCCTCGCTGGGACATTAGGTCAATGGGAGCTGTGGCCAGCCTGCAAACAGCCATCAGCCCCTCACCCAGGCTGCCCAGGCACCCCAGTAGGGACCTGAACCCTGAAGGGGCTGTGGCCAGCCAGCAAAAAGCCATCAGCCCCTCACCCAGGCTTCCCAGGCAACCCGGGGTTGGGGGGGAGATGCCCACCTTGAAGGGGTTGTGGCCAGCCTGCAAACAGCCATCAGCCCCTCACCTAGGCTGGCCAGGCACCCCAGCAGGACTCCACCCTGATCTGGGACACCCTTCAGGGCAAACTAACCAGCCCCCACCCATGCACCAGGCCTCTATCCTATATAATCCTATATAATAAAAGGGTAATATGCAAATTGACCCAAACAGTAGAACAACTGGGAATGACTAGTCACTATGACACACACTGACCACCAGGGAGCAGATGCTCAATGCAGGAGCTGCCCCTGGTGGTCAGGGCACTCCCACAAGGGGAGCTCTGCTCAGCCACAAGCCAGAAGGCTTCCAGTACAGCGGTGGTTGTGGGAGCCTCTCCTTCCTCCTCAGCAGCACTAAGGATGTCTGACTGCAGCTCAGGCCTGCTCCCCGGTGGCATGTGGACATTCCCCAGGGCTCCCGGGCTGCCAGAGGGATGTCTGACTACCATCTTAGGCCCGATCGCCTGGGGAGCAGGCCTAAGCCAGTAGGTGGACATCCCCAAGGGATCCCAGACTGCGAGAGGGCACAGGTCAGGCAGAGGGACCCCCCCCCCCACCCCTGAGTGCACAAATTTTTGTGCACCGGGCCTTTAGTATAATATAAAAATTAAAAGTAAACATACTAAAGTAATCTTAATTGTTAAGTAATTAAAACACATACAAGCTTCATAGATAATATCATTAGGACCTTAATAATAAGGACTAAACTAAAAATACTTGAACTACTGACCTAAATCTATAATATTTTAAACTGTTAAGTTAAAGGCAAAATAATAAGGCTATGCAGTGACCTATAAAAAGAGATACAGGCACTGGTGCCTGTGAATTAATCAAGTAAAATGTGAGCCCTTAGAGGATTATACAATTTCTCAGAAATTTATTTTATCAACAAATACTTTGCATGAACATGTGCTATGATAGAGTTAATTATAAAATAAACTTCACAGTGCTATTGAGGAAACTGTCATTTCCAAAACAAGACTAGAAAAACTATTAGTCTAAATCCAATAAAAAACTTAATGTCAGGCATTTGCATTACAATAGAAAAGACAAAGTATTAGGCTCTTACACTACAGAGGATGAAATGAAGATGGGGCGATAAAAAGCTGTGGGATGATTAACATGTATTAGTATATAAAGGAAACTAAAAATGAAAGTGACAAGAGCCATTCAGGCATATATTTAATTTAAGCAATTAGACTGATTTATCATCAAATCCCTTGTTAATACTTAACATTCACTCTCCAAAGCAGCCTTAGTGAATTCTTCTTCTCAGAGACTTAAAACATAATTTTCTCTGTAAGACTTACTTTGGGATCCTGACTGGAAGCTAAAAGAGTGGCTTCACACTGAGTTCCTGGGAATATGTACTAGTAAGAACACCAGACTCTATTGTCTTTGTTTGTGATTCCAGATCTTTTTTTCTGGAATTTCTCAATCATTTTTTTTATTTGAATGAGCTAGTCTGGGTGACCACCACTCACTGACCTCATATTCTAATGTTTATGTGCCTAGCAAAACCCTGAAACCAAGCTTTGCTGCTATAATTTGAAAGAGAAAGTTGGGGAATCTTCTTCAATAAACTCAATCAAAAGAAAACCTGAATTCATAATTATTTAGTTTTATTTGTTGGACAGATTTAAAAAAACATTCGAAGAGGAAAGCTGCCTTTGTATTGACATTATAGATGATTTTATCCACTGTGTGAGATGTGCTCTCTCTTTTAACTAATCTCAGGAGAGTAAATTAGTGAATGTACACACAATACTCATAATTCTATCCAGGAAAGACAATTGATTCAATCTGGTATTTTAATGTTGGTATTTTTATATTTGCTGAGAGCTAGTGTTTTGTATGAACTCCAAATTCCATTGACTGACAACAAATTCATAATAAAACAAATTTTATTTTTCTCTAAACTCTCTTATCACTTGTTTTGGGATCTTTTTAGTGCTGTTTGTGGAATTCCCTGCAGAGTTTTTGATTGATATCTTACTCTCTTCCTACCTTTGTAGGGCAAGGAAGGGCAGACACTGGTAGTAGTATCTGCTTATTTTGTAATGAGGGCACACATCATCCATCTTTTTCACTGCAGTAAGAATCTGAAAGTTCTATGAAAAAAAAAAAAAACATTTGGCCTACTTCTTATTGCTTGCTTGGACAAAATGTTTTGGGGGAAATTTTTTTAATTTAATAATGAGAGAGGAATAGAAGAAATAACTGAAGGAAAATGCAATCATTGATGATGTTATTCAATAAAATTTAATATAATTGAGAGATAACCTTCTAAATTAAAGTAGCCAACACAGTGTCCAGGATAATGATGAAATACACCAATACTGAGGCATATCATGTGACATTTTAGCACATGGAATACCAGAGAAGTTTCATTAAGTTCCAGAAATTAAGAGACAAAAAAAAAGAAGAAGAAGAAGAAGAAGAAGCATGCTCATGTGCAACAAATCAACATTCAAAATTCAAATGGCAAAATGGCTCCAGGCTTCCAAGATGCTATAAGATACTAGAGTAAAGCCTTTAAAATACTGAAGGAAATTTTTTTCAATTTTCAATTTCACTATAAGCTAGTCTATAAATAAAGTGTAAGGATAGAATAAGTACATTTTAACAGTCTCAAAAAATTAACTCTCCACTCATCAGGCATGGCTCAGTGGCTGAGCATCGACCTATGAACCAAGAGGTCATAGTTTAATTCCCGGTCAGGATATATGCTCAGGTTACAGGCTTGATCCCTAGAATGGGGCACGCAGAAAGCAGCTGATCAATGACTCTTCGTTGATGTTTCTCTCTCTCTCTCTCCATTCCCCTCTGAAATCAATAAAAAATATGTATTTAAAAAATATTTAATTAACTCTCCCATATATCGAACTCAAAGAAGCTACTGAAAGATTTGCTCTTAAGGGCAATTTCAATAGATAACCATGAAGACAGAGAACCAACTAAATAAGGACTACGATGTACTGGACACATGACAGAAATATCAGAATGGCCATGAAGAGAGATTATAAGATAACAAATACAAACCAGGTGGTGGGAGGACTGCTTTGTACCCATCTTAGTTTACTGATAGTAATGCTATAGGCTACTAACGTCTGGGGGCACTCACCTGGGCCCCACAGATATTTCTCCTTTGGGAGCCCCTGCTGGGCTGAATTGACCAGATGCAATTCAGCAACAACCATCTGGATGCTTTGAAAACAATAAGAAGCCTCATTACTTATAAGACCTGAAAGGAATTCAGCACGCCTGGGGCCACACAGTGAGGCTGCAAGTAGAGAGAAATGAGGCTGCAAGTAGACACACACACAGAAAGAGAGAGAGAGAGAAAGCACACGCGCACGCCTGAGTTCTGCTTTTATTGGGGTCAAAGGTGGGATGCCTAAGGTTTGCAGATTCACTCTTTATTGATGGATTTAAAACACAAGATCTTGGAGGAATTAAATTGTAGGAAGGGAAACATAAGCAGCCAAGTGGTCAGTCATCTAGGTCAACCACAGATCTCTGAAACAAAGGACACTTGAGGGTGGGGGAGCAGGCTCTATATCTGGTCTTCTAGTTGACATTGTATTTATTGGAGATAGTTGTCTTTGAAGTGGATGCCTAGGCAAGCAATAGCTTAATGTCAGGCCTTGCATTACAATCAAAACAGCCAACTAGCAGGCTCTTTCACTTCATAAGATGGAATGAAGATGAGGAAATATTGGCACATGTGATAAACCAGGTATGGTATGATTAGAATATATCCTATATAATAAAGGGTAATATGCAAATTGACCCTAATAGCAGAACAACTGGGAATGACTGGTCACTATGACACACAATGACCACCTGGGGGCAGATGCTCAATGTAGGAGTTGCCCTCTGGTGGTCAATGCGCTCCCACATGGGGAGCTCTCCTCAGCCACAAGCCAGGCTGACGGTTGCCAACACAGCAGTGGTGGCAGGAGCCTCTCCTGCCTCCTCAGCAGCACTAAGGATGTCCAACTGCAGCTTAGGCCTGCTCCCCACTGGCTAGTGGACATGCCCCGAGGGCTCCCGGGCTGCCAGAGGGATGTCTGACTGCCAGCTTAGGCCCGATCCTCTGGGATCCCCAAGGGGTCCCAGACTGTGAGATGGCATAGGCCGGGCTGAGGGACCCTCCCAAGTGCACAAATTTTTGTGCACCAGGCCTCTAGTAATTATATAAAAAACCCTGAAAATGACAAGCCAATAAAGAGCATGTTTTAATTAAACAAATAGAATGGTTTACAATAAAACTGTGTGTTTGAATGTACATATGGTTGTTAAGAAAATGTGTTTATTATACACATTGTAATTTCAAGATATTTTCTTGGGAGTTGTGAAATGATCAATAAAGTATTAGATCATTATTAACCAGGTGATTCCCAACACAAAAGTAATCAAGAAACAAATGTTTGATTTCTCTGTTCTGCATCAGTCAAATGTACCTTTGCCTTTGTCCACACATGCATCTTCTTCATCTGCCATTAATACTTCACCTCCTTCCAGTTAATCTTCCACATCTGCTTAACTGAAATTGCTCTGATTAAGGACATAAATCAACTCACCTACAATAAATTTAAGACACTGCTTAATCTCCGTCTGACTTGATGCCTCAGAAGCATGGTGGTTGAGAATTTACCACATGTACTCTGGTAGTATGCTCTGTCTTTCTTAGTCTATATGGAATTAGATTGGGACTGCACAATTCTAGAAGACATGGAGCTAAAGCCTGATTAGTCAGAGTCTGTATGTAATTATAATATTCTTAGCATCAAAAATTGTTTGATAGGATTGACACATGAACCAACAGAGTGACATCACCGCTAATTCTAAGAAGTTTGATCCAGTAACCAGGCAGAAGATGATCCCTTTCCTATGCACTTAGGGAAAGGGGAATGTAAACCTGAAGAATGGGCCACATAATAAAGGGCAAATATTTCAATAAGATCTTCATTACCTTGTCTTCTGCCTTTTGTGTCGCACTACAAATTTACTTACTGCTTTATGTACCACTATCATGGAGGTGGAGCTGAAAATGGAAAGGAATTAGATTGTGGGTTTTTTTGTTTTTTGTGTGTGTGTTTTTGTCTTTGTTGTTTTTTTTTTTTTTTTTGGTTCATATTGTTTTGTTTTTTTAAGTCCTTAGATACCACCATACTTGAAAGTATAAGACACATATTTCCAAATACTAGGTGTACCGGTTAATAATGGCAGATTTTGTAATCAAAGAAAACACCATAATTTTAAGAGAAACATTAAAAGTGCTTTATTCAAAGTAATGCCCATCGCTAACTATACATTTCCCCACAAAGTGGATACATCTCAATTTCAAAATCCCAAATTTTCTTATTTTGAGGCAAACCATTCAGAGATCAAATTTTGCACTTCTTCGTACGTTTTGAAGTGCTGCTCAGAAAGTGCGTGTGCCATCGATCAGAACAAGTGGGAATCTGAAGGAGCAGGTCTGGTAAATACAGCGGGTGGGTTAACACTTCCCAGGCAAGATCTTTTAACATATTTTTAACTGGTTTTGAAGTGTGTGATGGCGTGTCATCATGAAGCAAAATTACTTTGCCGTGTCTTCTGGCACATTCAAGTTGTTTCATGGTCAAAGCATGGTTCAAATTGATTATTTATTGTCAGTTAGTGATCAGTAATAACGGTCTCACCTGGTTGTAAAAGCTCATAATACACCAAACCTTCCTGATTCCACCAAATGCAGAGATTTGTCTTGTTTCCAAAGTGATTTGGCCTTGCAGCCAATGTTGATGGTTGACCTGGATCAACCCATGATTTTGTGCGTTTGGAACTTATAAATCCACTTTTCATCGCCAGTCACAATTTAATGCAAAGAAAAGACTTTCTTTTGTGCCGTTGAAGCAACATTTTACTGATGACTTTTCTATTTTCCAACTGTCTTTTGTTCAGTTGATGTGGCACCCATTTTCCTTCCTTTAAAATCTTTCCCATTGCTTGTAAATGATCAGAAATTATTAGCTGAGCAACATTTAATCTTTCTGCAAGTTGTTTTTGAGTTTGACATGCATCTTCATCCAATAATGCTTGTAATTGTTGGTCTTCAAACTTTTTTTGGTTGGTTTGGACATTCTTTGTTTTTCACATCAAAATCATCACTTTTAAAGCATTTAAACCAGCATTCTCAAGTATCTTGAGATGCAGCATGTTCACCATAAGCTTCCTGAAGTATTCAGCAGCACTTTTCTCCAAAATAAAATAATGAATGAAAACTTACCGCAAATGTTCTTTTTTTGGCACGAAATTCAACATTTTTAAGCATAAAAGTATCTATGATGTTAACACCTTCAGAAAATTTGACACATGAAGTTTTAAAACTTGTCAATACAACAAAATAGCATACATATCAAATCACATATATATCAACATATGTGTAACTCCATCTATTGAAAAAAGTCCACATTATTAACTGGTACACCTAGTAAATCTCCTATTTTCTTATTTTTTTGAATTCTAATTAACAAATGAAAGTTCCCTCAGAATATAACCATGCATCACATTTGAGAGTTAGCTAAGTACACGAGAATGAGAATTGGGAAGTACAATTTTCTGTGTAACTTTTGGTAAGGTGGTTAACTTTTTGAAGTTTAATGATATCATATGTAAAAAACTGATAATAATAAACCTAATCTCATATGATTTGAAAGTATTAAATAAGGTAACACCAATAAAATTCATAATAAATGGCCTGAGGCATAAAAATAATGTATTTTTGCTAATAGTGCTGCGATTATTATTATGTTATTTTTTCACTTCTATTTAAAGCACCCTCTTCGTTTTCCCTTTCTTGCTCCACATTCTGGTGCTTTTCCTATGACCTGATTGCTTCTTCTCAACTCCTACAGAGTTTATCCGAAACTGAGACTGCACATGCATATTTCTCAGGGCTCAGTCCATCTTCCCTTCTAATCAAACTCCACACTCTCTTCCTAGGTTACGGCATTTATTCCCATAAACATTGCTCACCACTCTGTTGAGTACAAGACTCAAATATTTATATCTAAAGAAGCTTCTGTTTTATCTCATAGTGAACTTGAACTTTTTCATTATATCACTTCTGTGACCTCTCTCATTCTTTTCCGTTTCTGCCATGGGGCTTCTACATCTCAGCAAGGGGAAATTCCTTAGAATCCTCAAACGGTTACTTAAAGCAAAAGCACAAGAACAATTATTGACACCTTTCTTTTTCTTACCCTAAATCCAATCAATTGTCAAATACTACCAGTTTTTCCTCCATTTCTATATTTATTCAGTTCCCTATATCACTGCTGTCGTCCAGGTCATCACTATCTTTCATAACTGCGCTTCGTTCCTCCAGCGTTTACCTTATCTCTGTATTATCTATTTTTCTGCACAGAGGACAGAATGGTCTTTCAAAAACAAAAATGGGATATGCTGTTTTTATTGCTTAAAAGCTGTCAATCTGACCAGCAGGTGTGGCTCAGTGGATGAGCATCAACCTATGAAGCAGGAGGTCATGGTTCGATTCCCAGTCAGGGCACATGCCTGGGTTGTTGGCTTAATCCCCAGTAGGGGGGATGCAGGAGGCAGCTGACTGATGATTCTCTCTCATTATTGATGTTTCTATCTCTCTCTCCCTCTCCCTTCCTCTCTCTGAGATCAATAAAAACATATTTAAAAAAATTGTCGATCTCTTCTCATTTTCCCAGTGTAGGTCCAAATCTTTACTTTGATTTATACAGTGACTCACATTGGCTTTCTTTCTGTTTCTTGAACGATCAAGCTCTTTGCATACCCATGAGATGCTGACAGGCCATTCCCTCTGCCTGCAAGTTCCTTCCTGGGTTAGTCATGTCTATTCATATCCCATGACTGACTCTTTAAAATCACACAGTATTTTGTAACTTTCCAGTACCAATCACAACGCTTGGGACTTAGTGGGGATCATAAAACGTTTTCAAATAAATGAATAGCTCTTATATAATGATTCTTTGCTATGTATTATGGCAAATAAAGAGCACAGAAAACAAATTACTGTTAATAATGGTTTCCACCCACTTAAAGGCTGAGACAGTTACTTCTGTGTGCCAACTTGGCTGGGCCACAGGGTGCCCAGATAATTTCTCAAACAGTATTCTAGTTGTTTCTCTGAGGGTGTTTTTGAATGAGGTTAACATGTAAACTGACAGATTGTGCTTCCTAACGTGGGTGGGCTTCTTTAATCAGTAAAAACTTGAATAGAACAAAAAGCTAACCCTCCCCTGAATAAGAGAGTTCTTTCTTGCCTGTCTTCATCTGAGATATTGGCTTTTTCTCTTTTTTCTCTTTTTTTCTTTATTGGTCAAGGTATTACAAATGCATCCTCATCTCCCAGATATTGGCTTTTTCTTATCTTCAGACTCAAACTAAGACGTCAGCTCTTCTTAGGTCTTAAGCCTGCTAACCTTAAGGCGGGAACTACACCATCAGCTCCCTGGGTCTCAAGCCTTTGGACAAGGACTGGAACTAAACTATTGACTATCCTGGGTTTCTAGCTTGCTGACTTTACAGATATTGAAACTTGTTCACCTCCATAATCACATGAGCCAATAACTTATGATAAATCTTTTGATAGATAGACGGATATAGAGATAGCGGTTCATCTCCCCATTTGTTCTGACTAATACAGAGGCATTGTGCAAATACAACCAAAGTGACTTCTTGATTAATTAAGAATGTATTTGAAGAGCTGAACCTCAGTCGTGTGGCACTGCTTTAGAATGTGAGTATCCTGAATGAGCGCAATGCTTCTCAGAAATGTAATTGTTTTCTCTGCTGAAGTCTGCATGGTGACTGGCAAAATAGGTATCCCCACAAATGTAATCTACATAAATATTTAAAAAGACTTACTCCATTAAATATGTAATACTTCCTATACATATTTAAGCAGAATTGCATAAGTAAATAACCTGTGCATTATTTAATAAATACTTGCTTGAACAACTCTATGTGAGGGAAAAAAGTACATCCAAATAGATAACATATACAAGAATCAGTTTTAGTTCCATTACACATTTAAAATCAAAATACAACTTTAAAAATACATATATACTAGAAAATATAATAAAAGTCTTTGTGACTGCATAGTTAGATTAAATTTCCTTTTAAAAACTCACACACAAAATAAAAAAGAAACTTAAATTTACCCACAGATTTAAAAACATACAATTTCTTTTCTGTAATTTAGGTATGATAGAATATTTGGTATCAAAATAACTTTCTTTGTAAAAGAGTTGTTAAAATGGGACAATATGAAATTGTGTAAAGGAATTGAAAAAGTAAAGAAAGTATATAAAAGACTACTATTCATGAGACAAAAGAAGCACAAGAGGTAAAATCCACACAGACCCTCTCTTTTTCTTTGAAGCCATTTACAGATTCTTCTGCATGGGTCTAAAACCCATGAAGGTGTGATCCCACTGGCAGGAAGACAAAGATCAGAGATCTTAGAGGGTAAGGGACGTAGTACTGAACATAAGGCCCTGCATAGGAGAAAACCCAAAACTCTGCATTCTAATATACTTGTCATTGCCTGAGTCCTAAGCTGTCATAATAATAAAAACTACCGCTAGATGCAATTATATAAGTGAATCGCACAGACAAAGTTGAGTAAAAGAAGCTAGACACAGAATAATACATGCTATAAGATTTCAGTTATATGAAGTTTAATGATGAAGAAAATTAATCTATAGTGATACTATTCTGAATTTTGAATTATGTAGAAGAGCAGAGATCAACATTACTTAGTCTAAAAAACATTTATCAAAAACAGTTGTCAAAATATATACACACACATCTATATATATAAAACTCTAATATGCAAGTAGACCAAACAGTGGAATAACCAAACAACTGGTCGCTATGACATGCACTGACCACCTGGTATGCATGGAACATGGGCATCAGCCATAGTGAGATGGAGCAGGTGAGCAGGGACACCAGACCAAGGCAGGGCACTGGTCGCTGTTATCAGGGCAAGCCTCTGGTGACTACTGAAAATTCTTTGCTCCTACACATTGTGGTTCCACATGGCACTCACATCTGCTGCCAGCACCAGTCCAGTTCACACCCGCTGCCGGCGCTGGAGCTACTGCTCGCACCCACCGTAGGTGCTGGCCCCAATCATTGAGCACCATCAGCAGGTGCAAATGGTGGTAGCTGGCCCTGATCACCCCTCAGGGCTTCTCTACCTTCCCCTGCTCCTGAGGGGTGATCAGGGATGGCAGCCACCTCTTGCACCTGCTGTCCGCACCTGGTGCCAGCTCCAATCGCTCAGTGCCATCAGCAGGTGTGAGCGGCGGCTGCCAGCCCTAATCGCCCCTGAGGGCTTCTCCACTTCCCCCTGCTCCTGAAGGGCAATTGGAGCAGCAGTCACTGCTTGCACCTGCTGCTGGTGCCGGCCCCAACTACTCCACACCATCAATGGGTGTGTGTGAGGCCAGCGCCATCAGGGCATGGGAGCAATGGGAGCAAGGCTGCCAGCAGAGAGGGGACCAGGCTGTGGCAGGAGGGACCAGGTGGGGGCACAGAGGATGGGCTGAGACCCGCCTGTTCCAACCACAGCCTTATGGCCCACAGTTCCTTTTAATGTGCACAAATTTGTGCACTGAGCCCCTAGTATAAAATATGACTGCACTCAGTTAAAACTTCAAAATCTCAAAATAATGCTTTACTGAGTTTATGAATATACGAGGGGCCCGGTGCACAAAAATTTGTGCACTCGGGGTGCAGGGAGTCCCTCAGCCCAGCCTGTGCCCTCTCACAGTCTGGGACCCCTCAGTGGATGTCCTATGATGGCTCCAGCCTGCCAGGCGCCTTCTGTGTGTGTGTGTGATCACTGGGGACCTGCCCCCAGCCGCATCTGAGGCTCAGAGCAGTCCTCCTGTGTGTGTCTACCTGCCGGGGGCCTGCCCCAGGCACACCGTGGAGGCTTGGAGCAGGCACCTCCTCTACCTTGATCTCTCAGACTCTTGCCCTCCCCTGCATGTTGTTCTCTTTTTTGAGCTGTTACCAGGGCTGGGTGCAGCCTGCCTCCCAAGCTTGCCTACTGCCCATCTTCCTCAGCCACCAGAAAGCAGGGAAAACCCCGCCTCGTGGTCAGGCCAGCCTTTTCCTGCTCCCTGATCCCCGGAAGGGGTCTGGAGAGCCACCAAGCAGGACTCCAGCCCCCAAGAGCTTGCTTTCCTGCTCCCCAGTGGCCCCCAAAGGACCTGGGGAGCCGCCAAGCAGGCCACTGACTTTTTCCCACTCACCCGTCCCCTGCTGCCTTCCTTTCCCACTTCCCGGTGCTGCCAAGGGGTCTGGGGAGCTGCCAAGCAGGCCCCTGGCCCCTGCAGCCTTGCTTTCCCGCTCCCCGGTGCCCCGCAAAGGGCCTGGGCAGCTGCCAAGCAGGCCAAGACTGCCCCGCTGCCTCTTTCCCACTCCCCAGACCGCCACCTTGCTTTCCCACTTCCTGGTGCCCTGCAAGGGGCCTGGGAAGCCCACCAAGCAGGCTGCCGACCCTACCGCCTCTTACCCGCTTCCCGATGCCCTCCAACCCTGCCGCCTCTTTCCCATCACGGGTCCTGGGTCCTGCGCTGTCCCGCCCTGCAGCCGCTCTGTGCACTCGGGAGGTCCCTCAGCCCGGCCTGTGCCCTCTTGCAGTCTGGGACCCCTCGGGGGATGCCCACCTGCTGGCGTGCCTGACCAGCCTGGGTGAGGGGCTTTAAGGCTGCCCACAGCTCCC
>PVJC01035978.1:0-17929 GCA_004026665.1 Murina feae | reverse complement strand
AAAATTTTTATTAAAACATTTCTTACAGCCCTAACCGGTTTGGCTCAGTGGATAGAGCGTCGGCCTGCGGACTGAAAGGTCCCAGGTTCGATTCTGGTCAAGGGCATGGCACATCCCTTGGTTGCTGGCACATCCCCAGGAGGGGATGTGCAAGAGGCAGCTGATCGATGTTTCTCTCTCATCGATGTTTCTAACTCTCCACCCCTCTCCCTTCCTCTCTGTAAAAAAAATCAATAAAATATATTTTTTAAAAAAACATTTCTTACATGCCGTTATATTAGCTAGGCCGCAAAAATATTCATTGTGGGCCTTGTGTTTGACATGCTTGCTCTAAAATCAATAAAATATATTTTTTGAAATATGTTTAGGATGGATTATATATATATATATTTTTTAAATATATTTTTATTGATTTCAGAGAGGAAGAGAGAGGGAGAGAGAAACAGAAACATCAACAATGAGAGAACCATCGACTGGCCGCCTCCTCCATGCCCCCCACTGGGGACGGAGCCCGCAACCCAGGCATGTGCCCTTGGCTGGAATTGAACCTGGAACCTCTCAGTCCACAGGCCGACGCTCCATCCACTGAGCCAAACCAGCTAGGGCTATATATATATTTCTTTATTGATTTCAGAGAGGAAGGGAGTGGGGGAGAGAGACAGAAACATCAATGATGAGAGAGAATCATTGATCGGCTGCCTCCTGCACACCCCCTCCTGGAGATGGAGCTCAAAACCCAGGCATTGCCCTTGACCAGAATCGAACCTGGGACCCTTTAATCCACAGGCTGATGCTCCATCCACTGAGCCAAACTGGCCAGGGCTAGGATGGATTTTCAAAGTTGAGCCCTTGGAGTTTGCTGATATGGGGGCAGGGGGTGGAGAGGGACAGAGACAGAGAGAGACATGGATGACTCCAGTGTTTTGACCCGAGCATCTGGGCCACTAGGAAGAACACTGAGGCCCAGAGAGGCAGAGGGAGGTGCCCAGGTTACATATGAGTCCACAGTGGCTTCATCCCCAGCCAAGGCCTGGCCCTGATGAGAGAGCTCTGGTGGTGGGGTATCGTGAGGGGCAGAGCCTACCTCAGAGCCAGGCACCTCCTCCCGTTGCCTCTCAAGTCCACATCCCAGCACTCCCCCTCTGGCCCTGTTCTCTTCCTTTTAGCCTTGTTTCCAGAACTACTGCTCCCTGGAGACGCAGACCATGTGCTTCTGATTCCTTTGTCCTGAACTCACACGGCATGAGCACCCACGAAAGCCTTATGTGGAAGAGGCTGGAAGCAGGGGTGGGGATGGGGCACATTCCTCCCTCGGGGGTGGAAGGGCTGTGTCCAGACGTCCAGCAGCATCTCCAGGGCACCCAGCAGAAGGGCGGTATCCTCCCAGGCCAGGGCAGACGGGCAGGCGGCCACCAGCACAGCCTTCCTTTGGGGCCCTCCAGCGCCTGACCCCGCTCACCCCCAGGCCTCCCACACATTTCCTCCTAGGAGCCGCGGCCGTGGGATTTGGTTTTTCGCCACCCTCTCCCTCACTACCCAGCTCTGCCTCTTCCCGGGACCTCCTGCCCAGTGACTCCACGGGCCTGGCTCCTGGGCAGTCCCAAATAGTCCTGGCAGGCCTATGTGGGGCCACAACCACAGGGCGGAAGTCCAGCTGTCCCTGGCACTTCTCCTGTCCTCCTCTCCACCATCTGGGCTTCTGGGCTTGCCTCCTGCCTCTCCATGTCAAAGGCCTCAGAGGGACTGTCTTAACTCATTTGTCCTCAACTGAGCTCTGGCTACTGGAGAGTGACCAGCACTTGGAAGCTAGTGCTTCTAGAAGTCTTTCTGGGCCTTAACAAACCAGCCCCTCCCTGTCCCGATGGTCTGTGGAAGGGGAACTCCTGTTGTCGTTCCTGTTTAAAAGAGAGGGGAACTAGAGCACAGACAGGTGAGGTGGCTCACTGAGGGCCACACCGCCAGACAGTGGCAGGGCTAGGACCTGACCCCAGACCACTCTGGTTTTCTGCTCTCATGAGAGCTGCGGACAGAGTTCCAGCCTTCCGTTCCGTTCAGTCCGGAGGCGAGAGAGACAGGAAATAGCAAACGAGCAAGAACATAACATTCAGTGACAAGGACGATGAGGGTGGTTGGGGGATGCGGGCTTGGGTCAGGGGTGAATGATTCACTCAGACTCCCATAACCTAGCAAAGCTGTTATACCCCAGGTCACACTTTATTACAGGAAAGGATGCAGATTAAAATCAGCAAAGGGCAACCCTCGCTGGTTTGGCTTGGTGGATAGATAGAGCGTCGGCCTGCCGACTGAAGGGTCCTGGGTTCCATTCCAGTCAAGGGCACACGCCCCGGGTTGTGGGCTTGATCCCCAGAGGCAGCCAATCAGTGATTCTCTCTCATCATTGATGTTTCTATCTCTCTCTCCCTCTCCCTTCCTCTCTGAAATAAAATCAAACACGTGTTTAAAAAAATCAGCAAAGGACAGAGCACATGGGTGGGACTCGGGCATGAGCTTCCAGCTGTCCCCTCCCAGTGCAGTCCCAGCTCTCAACTCACTCAGCAATGATGTGGGACAATCTGCACTGAGTATTTCCAACCAGGGACATTCACCTGAGCCTTGGTTTTTACTGGAGTTTAGCACTGGGGCCAGTTGACCATTTTACTTAAAAATGTTTAAGTAAGCATAACCACTGGACACAAAACACTGGGGGGTAGGGGAGGCGGGGGGAAGGGCAGGGGAAAAAAGATATATGTACTAATCTTTGTAAAACTGTGTGTAATTTAAAAAATGAAAAAAAAGAAGAAGAAGAAAGAAAGAAGGAAAATGAAGGCATAGAAGGTGGTAGAAGTATCCTGCCTGTTATCTTTTCTAAAAAAAATAAAATAAAAATGTTTAAGTAAAAAAAAAAAAGAATGCCTTATGGACAGCAGCCTGACCTCAGCCCCTTCAGAGGGCAAGCTGATCATATCGGTGGCCCAACGCCTCCACCATGAATCACATTGGGAGCATGACTCTCTGACGTGGTCTAAGGTCTGAGGTACAAAGACACTCTTATCAGGCAGGACACTCTAGGGCCTTGAAGATGACCTTCCAGGAGCAAGGCAAGGGCATCAGGCAGACAGGCCTTCCTTTGGAAGGTGCAGGATTGGAGCACCCCAAACCTGCTGAGTTAACTCTTTTTTAAAAACAATTTATATGTCTTTATTGATTTTACAGAGGAAGGGAGAACAGTAGAGAGATAGAAACATTGATGAGAGAGAAACATGGATTGGCTGCCCCCCACAACCTCTTAATGGGGATCAAGCCCACAACCTGGGCATGTACCTCAACTGGGAATTGAACTGGTGGCCTCCTGGTTCATGGGTCAATACTCAACCACTGAGCCACACTGGCCAGGCCTGAGTTAACTCTTATTAGGCAGGACTTAAGTCTTATTAGGCAGGACTAAATAGTGGAACAAGAATGCATATTTAAGGAGTTGAAGTTTTTTAGGTTTTGTTTTCTAAGATTTTTTAATTGATTTTTAGAGAGAGAGGAAGGGAGAGGGAGAGAAACATCCATCAGCTGCCTTCTACATACCTCCTACTGGGGATCAAGACTGAAATCTGGGTATATGCCCTGACATGAAATTGAACTGACACCCAACCAACTCAGCCACACTGGACTACAGCCACACTACAGAGTTCATGTTAAAGCTAAAACTGCAAGGAAGTGGGATGCTTCCCTGATCCAGCCTTCAGATGAGACTGCAGCCCCAGCCAACACCTGGACAGCAGCCTGTAAAAGACCCTGAAGGAGGACCCATGCAGATGTCTGGGGGAAGAGACTTCTCAGCAGAGAGAATAGCAGGTACAAAGGCCCTGAGGAGGGACTGAGCTTCCAAGAAGAAACGGAAAGCCAACATAAGAATAAAGGGAAGGAGGTGAGATTAGATGAGCCATCTGGAGCAAGGTTAGAATGCCTTGCCCAGCCAGCGAGGCTCAGTGGTTGAGCATCAACCTATGAACCAGGAGGTCACAGTTGCAGGCTCGATCTCCAGTAGAGGCGTGTAGGAGGCAGCCGATCAATGAGTTTCTCTCATCATTGATGTTTCTATCTCTCCTCTCTGAAATTAATTAAAAATGTTTAAGTAAAAAAAAAAAAAGAATGCCTTATGGACAGGATGACACTCCACTTGGGACTTGCCTGGTGATGGAACCATGCACTAAAAAAGGGAAATTAGCGGACAGATTCCAAGACAGCCCTCATTAATCCTGCCTCCTGTTATCCGTGTGCAATCTCCTCCTCTTGAGTGCAGGCATGGCGTCACGACTCACTTCTAACAGTAGAGTAAGACCAAGGTGATAAGTGTCACTTTCTTTTTTAATAATTTTTTTATTGATTTCAGAGAGGAAGACAGAGGGAGAGAGATAGAAACATCAATGATGAGAGAGAATCATGGGTCAGCGGCCTCCTACACGCCCCCTACTGGGGATCGAGCCAGCGACCCCGCCATGTGCCCTTGATCAGAATCGAACCTGGGACCCTTCCGTCTGCAGGCCGACGCTCTACGCACTGAGCCAAACCGGCCAGGGCTGACTTTCAAGATTAGGTGACCTGTGGAGAGGTCCGTGTGGTGAGGAGCTGAGAGCTGCCTCCCCAACAGCCATTGAAGGAGCTGAGTCCTGCCAACAACACCTGCATGCGCTTGGGAGTGCACCCTCTCTCATCAAGCCCTCAGCTGACTCTGTGGCCCATTAGAGACTCTGAAGCTAAGAACCCAGAGAAGCCACACCTCACTCCTGCCCCACAGAGACCGAGATCATAACTGTTATTTTCAGCACTTACATTTGGGGCCATTTGTTGCGCAGCAATACATCACTAACACAGCTGATGTGGCCAGAGATTAGGTGAGTCAGGAGTTACAGTGTTTGCTACAGGTTGAAATGCATCAGTCTTGAGCTGGCTTCCCCGACTGCAGAGTCTGAGGCAAGGATTGAGTGCAGGCCCTTTATAAGAAGGGGATCATAGAAAGCATGAGCAGAGAAGGAAGGTGAGATGTAGGCAGCAAATTCTGAGTTTGAATGAGCCCATTTCTGTGGTGGGCACCTGGGGCTCAGTCCCTCCAGGGACCTCTGAGAGTGGGAAGGACACGCCGTTGAGAAGTGAGGGAGCTGGGGTACTGAGCTACTAAAAGTGATGGAGGGTCATTCCCAGGGAGGCTAACTCCCTATCAGTTCTGATCTGTAGTCACATGGGCGACAGAAAGCCCCAGGCAGAACGTCATGGGTGATCACGAGAGCAGGGACTACGGTGAGTTCAATCCAAACACTGCATTCGAATAATAGTCACCTTGACTATTGAGTTTCTTGGTGCCCCTTAAATTTTGCTCCCAAGGCAAGTGCCTCACTTCTCATCATATTCCCAGCCCAGGGATGCACCACTGAGGACGTCATCACACACGAAGAGGACTCAGGTGTCAGCTGCCACATCTGAGTCAGGGTGGGCTCAGTTCTGCTCTAGTAACAAGCAAGCCCCAAATCTTAGGGCTTTAAAGCATCAGAGATTTTCCTTCTCACCTGGCTACGGCCTGGGCGAAAAGGAAAAGAAAACAGTGTGTGGCCCCTTTTAATTTCCTGACCTGGATTTTATTTTTTTAATGTGGTGAAATATATGTAACACAAAATTTACCATCTTAACCATTTTATAAAAATATTTTTTTTATTGATTTCAGAGAGGAAGACAAAGGGAGAGAGAGAAATATCAATGATGAGAGAGAATCATCCACCGGCTGCCTCCTTCAGAACCCACAACTGGAAATCGAACTGTGACCTCCTGGTTCATAAGTCAATGCTCCACCTCTGAGCCATGCCCGCCAGGCGTCTTAACCATTTTTGAAGTGGGCAGTTTAGTAGCATTGTTGTGCAACCATCACCACCATTCATTTCCAGAACTTTCTCATCTTCACAAACCGGAACTCTGTCCCCATTAAGTACTAACGTCTCCTCCTCCTCCCCAAGCCCCTGGCACTCACCATTCTACTTCCGGTCTCCTTGAGTTTGACTCCTCTAGGACCTCATAAAAGCGGAGTCGTGCTGTATCTGTCTTTTTATGACTGGTTTCTTTCACCCAGCATAGGGTCCTCAAAGGTCATGCATGTCGTAGCATGTGTCGGAATTTCCTTCTTTTTTTTTTTTAAAAAAAGTAAGGGGTAAAAAACACATTAAAAATTTTTAAGTGTGCAGTACAATAGGGTTAAGCACCTTTCCATGGTTGTGCAACTGACCTCCAGAATTTTTCATCTTGCAAAACTGAAATTCTACACCCACTAACCACTAACTCCCGGTGCCCCTCCTCCCACGCTGGCAGACACCATTTCATTTTCTGTTTCTATGAGTCTGGCTTCTTGAGATGTCATTTAAGTAAAATCGCACAATATTTTGCCCTTTTGTGACGGACCTCTGTCACTCAGCGTAATGCCCTCAGGGTTTGCCCGCATTTCGGCATGTGTCAGACTTTCCTTCCCTTTTAAGGCTGAATGCTATCCCGTTGTTCATAGGCACCACATTCTGTTTATTCATTCATCCGTCCGTGGAAAGTTGGGTTCCTTCCACTTTTTAGCGACGATGAGTAATGCTGCTGCGAACAGGGGTGTGCGAGTGTCTCTTTGAATCCCTGCTTTCAATTCTTCCGGGGTGTCTACCCAAAAGTGAATTGCTGGATCACATGTGAATTCTAAGTTTAATTTTTAAAAAATAATATATATATTAATATATTTTATTGATTTTTTACAGAGAGGAAGGGAGAGAGATAGAGAATTAGAAACATTGATGAGAAACATGGATCAGCTGCCTCCTGCACACTCCCTACTGGGGATGTGCCTGCAACCAAGGTGCATGCCCTTGACCAGAATCAAACCTGGGACCCTTGAGTCCACAGGCCGATGCTCTATCCACTGAGCCACACAGGTTAGGGCTAAGTTTAATTTCTTAAGGAACTACCATACATTTTACATCCCCAGCAACCGTGCGTGCACAAGGGCTCCGATTTCTTTGCGTCCTCGCCAACACTTGTGATTTTCTGTTGGATTGTCTATAGTAGCCATCCTCATGGAGCTGAGGTGATGTTGCAACAGCGAGAATTGTAACCTGCCCCACCATGCTTTTGACGTTGTTTCTGGAAATGCTGACTCTGATTAGCATGTAGCTTGTACTAGCAAATAAACACCATGTTTGTATAAGAATCCCAGGGACTGCCCTAGCCAGTTTGGCTCAATGGATAGAGCGGCAGCCTGCGGACTGAAAGGTCCCAGGTTCGATTCCGGTCAGGGGCACATGCCCAGGTTGTGGGCTCAGTCCCCAGTAGGGGGCAGGCAGGGGGCAGCCTATCAGTGATTCTCTCTCATCATTGATGTTTCTCTCTCTCCCTCTCCCTCTCCCTTCCTCTCTAAAATCAATAAAAATATATTTAAAAAAAAAAAGAATCCTAGGAACTAACTTCAGAAGAGACAGACTCCCACCTTTGGTCACCCCAGTTCCAGGAGATTTGCTGACCTTCACCCCTAGAGGCAGGATGGCGCAGAGCCAGGATGACAAAGACCAGGGTGATGCACACCAGACCATCGCTTGACCTAATTGGAATGGACTGCGCTGGCGCACGTAGACCTGCCAACCCCTTCCCCGGATTCCTTTGCTCTGCTTTGCCTCTCCCTCCTCATAAAAACCTCTCTCTGCACTGAGATGTGGAGATCGGCTTTGTGACCAGAGTCCCCCATCTCCTTAGGTGACTTGAATAAAACTCTTTCCAGCCCTGGCCGGTGTGGCTCAGTGGATAGAGCATCTGCCTGTGGACTGAAGGGTCCCAGGTTCCATTCCGGTCACATGCCCGGGTTGCGGGCTTGATCCCCAGGGTGGGGCGTGCAGGAGGCAGCCCATCAATGATTCTCTGTCACCATTGATGTTTCTATCTCTCTCCCCCTCTCCGTCCTCTCTGAAATCAATAAAAAAATATTTTTATTAAAAAATATACTAATAAAACTCTTTCCTTTCTCAGCAGCATCTGTCTGCCCAGGCTGGTTTTCGTGGGGCAAGCAGCCGAGCTGGGTCCCGGTGACAGCATCTCGTGGTGGTTTGGGTCTGCCTTTCACTGGTGATGAGTGATGCAGAGCGTGTTTTCACGTGCTTCGTGGCCATTTGTCCAGGCATCTGAGCGACTCTGTTTCAAGGGAAGCTCGGCGTGGGCAGCAGCAGGTACTGCCTCTGCTCATGCCAGGGCCACCAGGCCTCGTGGGCACCGGGCAGGCTGGAGCCAGACAGACGCTGGGGGCAAGAGGCAAGCGTGGTGCAGGCACCTCCACAAAGGCATCGCCATGGAAATTCATCTCCCCGCGTCAAGACCCACATCAGGGGCCACGAAAAACCCATGGCAGCCACGCCCTCAGGTACAGAGGTGCCCACAGGAAATGACCTCACTCGGAAACAAGCGATGCTGCTTTTCCAGAGGCACCCGCTTCCCTCCCAGCTCCCGACCGCATCGCCTACAGGCAGCAGTTCTCAACCTGTGAGTCGCGACCCCTTTGGTGGTCGAACGACCCCTTCACAGGGGTCGCCTACGACCATCCTGCATATCAGATATTTACATGATGATTCATAACAGTAGCAGCATTACAGTTAGGAAGTAGCAACGGAAATAATGTTATGGTTGGGTCTCAACATGAGGAACTGTATTTAAAGGGCCAGGAGGCTGAGAACCACCGCGTCCTCCAGGGCTCTTGGCCGAGGCTCATCACGCCTGCACACGCAACCCACACGCACAGCACGCATCCCTCTCTCCACGGAACACAGAGTGTTCCTGCAGTCAACTTGCTTTTCCTTTTTTCTCATTCTTAATGAATTAATGTGAAAGGAATCTTATTCCACTGTCATAAAAGGAACCCAGGACCATCTCCACAGTGGAAAGCAGCAAAAAAGAAAGAAAGAAACAACACCAGTGTTGGCGGGGGCAGGTGAGGGTGATTTTCAATTTGATTAATGTCACTGCCTGCTGAGGAGGGTGAGGCATCCAGGAGCAAAATGCAGAGGATCGCAGCCTCAGGGCTGTGCCTGCATTCCTAGGGCCCGGGATCCAAGCTTCAGCCTCTGTTCCAACCGAGGGTCAGAGACTGCTCTTTATGTTGGGGGGGGGGGGGGGGGAGAGAGAGAGAGAGAGAGAGAGAGAGAGAGAGAGAGAGAGAGAGAGAACGCCCTGGCCAGTTTGGCTCAGTGGCTAGTGCACTGGCTTGCAAACTGAAGGGTCCTGGGTTTGATTTCAGTCAAGAGCACATGCCCGGGTTGCAGGCTCACTCCCCAGTGGGGAGGCAGCTGATCAATGATTCTCTCTCATCATTGATGTTTCCATCTCTCTCTCCCTTTCTCTCTGAAATCAATAAACATCAGTGATGAGAGAGAATCGTCAATCTGCTGCCTCCTGCACACCTCCCACTGGGGATCATGCCAGCAACCTGGGCATGTGCCCCGACTGGGAATTAAACGTGACCTCCTGGTTCATAGGTCGACACTCAGCCACTGAGCCACACCGGCCGGGTGAAATTGGCCATTTAAAAGTGAACAGTCCAGTGGCATTCAGCACATTCACGATGCTGGGAGCCACCATCTCTATCAGAATTTCGCTCCTTTTTGTGGCCGAATGCCATTCCTTTGTGTGGCTGGACCACACTTTGTTCATCCATCCATCAGGTCATGGCCACTGGTTTGTTTCCACCTTTCAGCGGTTGGGAATCTCACTGCAGTGAACGTGGGTGTACAAGTTGGAGTCCTTACTCTCAATTCTGTCAGGTATTTACCTAAGAGTGGAGTTGCTAGGTCATAGGGGAACTTGGTTTAACGTTTTTTAAAAATATTTTTTTATTGATTTCAGAGAGGAAGGGAGAGGGAGAGAGAGATAGAAACATCAATATGATACGAGAGAATCATTGATTGGCTGCCTCCTGCACTCCCCACGCTGGGGATCGAGCCTGCAACCTGGGCATGTGCCCTGACCAGGAATCGAACCATGACCTCCTGGTTCATAGGTCGACGCTCAGCTACTGAGCCACACCCGCGGGACAAAGTAGCAGCATTGTTAATGTTTTTAAATTGAGTTTAGAAGAGAGGGAGAGGGAGAAAGAGAGAAATATCCATTGGTTGCCTCATGCATGCCTCCTACCAGGGATTAAGCCCACAACCCTCACATATGCCCTGACCAGGATCGAACCTCTTGGTACATGGGATGTCACTCAACAAACTGAGCCACACCAGCCAGGGCCTCTGTTTAACGTGAGAGGAAGTGCCAAACTGTGTTCCAGCTGGTGAAGGGACACCCCAACCTGAGAGAGTGCCGGGATGGGTTTACTCTTACTGAAGCCCCTGGCTCTCAGAATACATCACTCCTTTCTGAGACTGGTCATGACCATCAGCACCATTGCCCAGGATCCCAAAAACCTGTGATGGGGGGGTCCAGCTGGGGAAACTGAGGCACGGAAAGCGGTTGACCTGGGCACTCACCCTAAACCCCTTCCTTTCCCACCCTGGCCCACATTCTGGGACCCCCTTGAGGGTCCCTGGGAGGTGGAGCCCATCGTCGCTGGGCACTGTCAGCCCCCAGCCCGCCACTCCCAGGAGCCCTTGCAGAATGGGGAAGAGGCTGCGAGCTTCGAGAAAGAGACCAAAACAGCACTGAGTGTTCCCAGCTCCACACCGCACAGCTTCCTGTTGCCACTGTCAGTTCCTCCACTGCCCGCCCCCTCGCCCCCAGCTGATCCCCTTCCCCAGCTGGGCCCCCTCCTCTGGCACCTCTGTCCATCTTTCCTTCCTGTGCTTCCTCAATGTCGCTTTCTAACCACTTCTCATTAGAGACTTAAACGTTTTTAAAGTTCCAAAAGGAGTTTTACAGGGTCTCAGGTTCACAGAATCAATGAAATATAATTCTCGCGACGGTTGGTCCACCCATGATCTGCTTCATTAATTTTACTCTTTTTTTTTTTAATCCTATAAGGCCCTCCCCTCAGCCCCCCACCAAGAACTGGGACATGACCCAGCTGTTTCCCTCCGCCACCCCAAATTCTGTTTTGTATTCTCTTGTTCATTTTTCGTTTCTCTGTTTTCTTACACCTCATCTTGTTTCATTTTCCCTGTGACTGAGCTTTATGGCAAAGGTGGCTTTGAATGGGGCCTTTTTTAAAAAAAAAAATACATTTTATTGATTTTTTACAGAGCGGAAGGGAGAGAGAGAGCTAGAAATATCAATGAGAGAGAAACATCGTTCAGCTGCCTCCTGCACACCCCCTACTGGGGATGTACCCACAACCAAGATACACGCCCTTGACTGGAATCGAACTTGGGACCCTTCAGTCTACAGGCTGACGCTCTATCCACTGAGCCAAACCGGCCAGGGTGGGGACTTCTATCTTTGCTCAAGATTCTACGACAATTAAATCACAGGTCATATCTTTTAAATATATTTCAATTCTGTCAATTGTACCTCAGGAAAGCTGGGGGGAAAAGAGATTCAACTACAAAATCCACCAAGCAAATTAAGATGTTTGCACGTCACTCAGTGTTGAGAATTGAGAAAGGAGTATGCAGCTGAGATCCAGCCATCTCTCTGCCTGCCCCGGGGTTCCTTTTCTCTGTTGTGTAATATTCCGATCCACTCTACCTAGAGGCGGAGGGGGCATTAGCGTGCCATCGAAGTCTCAATGGCCCTCGTGCTCCTGGGCTGTCTTAAGGATCATTGGTGTTGCCCCTTTTACAACTCGCCCTTCAGCTGGCTCTTACTTCCCCAAATCTTGGTGATCGTTGGGAGGGGGTGAAGCTAGGGGCACTCTGAGGTCCAGCTGCCCCATTAGGCGCCCTCTCTGCTTCACCCTGGGGAGCCCTGCCTGGCTGTCTTGGCAGCTGCTTATAAACCTGCTATTTATAACCAAACTCCACCCACAGCCTATGTCACAGCCCCCAGCCCAGCCCCCAGTGAGCTGAGTGTTGATGGGGAAGTGGGTTGCTAGGAGCTGGGGTTTGTTTGGGGTTTGGGGGTGTCCCTGCAGTTTCCTGAGGCCTTCATTTCCTAGAAGCAGAGAACACTCAGGGGTGACAGCTCAACCCCCATTTCCTTCCACAGTAGGAGTTTGGGGTGAAGGGGGCCGAGGAAGTGGGTGCTGGGACCCCAGCCACAAACTCACTCTCCTCCTGTCCCTCAGAACCGCGTCCCTCAGAGGCAGCGATTTTCCAGATTTTTAACCGGTGTGCTGCAAGGATTTTTAAAACATGCACTACCTGACTTGTTAGTTGGGGGCACTGGCCTCTTTTCCCACAGTGGTTCTCAACCTTCCTGATGCCGCGACCCTTTAATACAGCTCCTCATGTTGTGGTGACCCCCAACCACAAAATTATTTTTGTTGCTACTTCATAACTGTTATGAATTGTAATGTAAATATCTGATATGTATCTGGATGTATTTAGGCAACCCCTGTGAAAGGGTCGTTCGACCCCCAAAGGGGTCGCGACCCACAGGTTGAGAACCGCTGCCTCAGACTGTCAAATAAAAAAATGACAGCAGCCAACACAACAATAGCCATCTGGTGTGAACGAATCAAAATCATACTTTTTTCTGGTCAGATCAGCAAAAAAATATAATCTATAGTTGTGGTGTGCTAAAGGTTCTAGTGATTAGTTCACGTGCCATGAGATGGAAAGGGTTGAAAGGTCTGGGAAAAGCAAAAAAGAAAGAAAGGGGCTGAAAACCACTGTGCTAAGGCATCACAGACCCTTGCTTCCTCCCTCGAGCTCTGGGCTCCGCCACCAGGTCTGTGTCCCCATGCAAGCACACATACTGCTCCCCGCCCCCGTGATTCCCCAGCCCCAGCCCCGGACTGAGAGGCCCAGGCAAATCTTGGGGACGCAGGCCAGGGAGGCACATGCGCGGTGCCCCTGCCCCCACCCTGTCCCAGGCCAAGGCCCCAAATAGCTCAGCTTTTATATTTAGGAACTCAACTCAGCAGTGCCAGGGAACTATAAATATGGCCCAGCCTGCTGCCTCCGTACTCCCTGGGCTGGGCTGGATGGGGGTCAGGGCTCTGGAGGATGCCAGCTGGGGCTGGGCAGGGTGCGGCCAATCTGGTCAAATGGATTCTGAAAGCCTGGCCTGGGGGGAACCCAGGTGTCCAGCCTGCAGGAGGAGACAAAGAGTCCATTGTCCTGCCTGACCCTGGGTCTGGGGTCAGGGCTGGCCAGCAGCCTCCCACCCTCTTTCCTCACTCTCTGGGGCTTCCTGCTTGGGGACAGCTGTCTGGCTTCACAATAGCTGTGCCGCCCTCCTGGAGCCAGCAGCTGGGCTCATCCATGTGGGGCTGGCCGGCCCCTTCCTCTGCCATTGTGTCCCAGGCAGGGGGCTTCCTGTTACGCCCCCCTCCATCCGGAGACCCCATCTGACCTCCGCCTCTCCTGGGGATTGGAAGGGTGCTGGGCATGGGCTGGTGGCACAAGAAGGGGGGCAGGACATTGAGGTCCCCTCATCTTCCGCACAGCAGAGAGCATTGCAGAGGAGATGGCCATCCTAACTGCTGGGGTTGACAGCACATAGCAGCCACTCTGAGCCCCTGCAACTTGTTCACTCCCCTAGGACCCTCACCTGTGCTCACCGAGGTTCCGACCATTTCACAGACAGAGAAACTGAGGCCCAGAGAGGTCACTTAACCAGCCTGAGGCCACATGGTCCAAAAGTGGAAGAGACAGGTTTGCCCAGGACCTCTGATGTGAGATGGGAGGTGAGGAGGGGGAGTGTCCTGTGACTGTGCAAGTCATGTCACCACTTTGTGCCTCAGTTTCCCCATCTGTCTAATGCAAAGCACAGCACCTTCCTCCTAGGGCTCCTGGGAAGATAAGTGAGTTCAATCCCTGTGAAGTGCTTAGAAGAAGGCAATATAGTAAGTGCTGGGTGACTATTACTCACCTGAAATTTGTTCCTGTTGCAGCTGTGATGAAGAAAATAATAACATAATAGAAGAATGCTCTTGCCCTAACCGGTTTGGCTCAGTGGATAGAGCGTCAGCCTACGGACTGAAGGGTCCCAGGTTCAATTCCGGTCAAGGGCATGTACCTTGGTTGCGGACACATCCCCAGTGGGAGGTGTGCAGGAGGCAACTGATCGATGTTTCTAACACTCCCTCTCCCTTCCTCTCTGTAAAAAACCAATAATATATATATATTTTTAAAAAGAATACTCTTATTATTATTGGTTGGATAATCCTGGTCAGCCACTTCCTCGCTGAGGAATCTCAGACCAGTGGCCCAAACCCCCAGGTGCCCATTTCCCATCTTACTAACAGGGACCCATGTCCCTGCCTCACACCATGTGGAAGAGAGGTCACAGGTTGCCCGAGGAGCTGCCAGATAGATCAGCGGGGCTGGAACGTCAAGGAAGGAGGAGAGTAACGTGGACACTCCAGTGGGGCCAGATCAGGAATCCGAGGGGGTTTCCTTCAGTGGGGGCAGCAGCAGGGGTGGGATCGCTCACTGGAACCTGCAAGGTGCAGAGACACAAAGGGGTCAAAGTCCCGCCCTCGGGGCTCACAGTCTGCAGGGTGGAGGGCAAACAGCGAGCAGGGAAGCAGTGAAGTTCCATAATGGGGTCTGATGAGGTGGGACAGACAATGGAGAAACTGGGGAGCAATCGGGGTTGCTGCAGATGGGGGAGGATTGCGTATCAGACTCGGGAGATAGGTCAGGGAGTGTTTGAGCAAAGGCATGAAGGACAGGAAGTTATCAGGGCCAGTGCTTCAGCAGAGACAACTGCCCTCGCAAAGGTCGGACACGGAGGTCGAATATGCCTGGGGTTTTCCACCAGGAAAAACCGGTAGCCAAGTGACTAAGGAGACTGAAGAGGGAGCCTGGGGCAGCGAGGTGACGGGCAGCGGTTGCAGGGCCTTCTGCACCGTTAGAAGTTTATGCTGAGTGAAGTGGGAGCCAGAAGGGGTTCTTGAGCAGAGGAGGGATGTGCCTGACTCAGGCACCCTTGGTCCACAGTGAGGGGAGCGGAGTGTGGGGACAGGAGCCAGGGCACCAACGTGGGAGATGATGGGGCTAGACCAGGGTGCGTGAGAGGATTTGGGGTCAGAGCCATCGGGCTTGCTGACAGGCCCGGTTACAGTGGTGGTGGCGGGGATGTTCCCCTTCGGGCCTCCCCCAAGCTTGCAGCAAACACCTCAAAGCCTTTTCTTGTGTGGGACCCCAGTTCTTCCTCACCTTGCTGCGTAATCCCATTCATCAGACAGGAAGACTGAGTTCCAGACAGGTTAGATCTGCTCCAAGGGCCCAAGGCACATCCCAGGGGAGGAGCAGGCAAAGCAATGGATGATGGTGTGGGGACAACGCCCTGGGCCCCCCCCCCCCCCAGGCTGGGACTCTCACCCCCCAGCTTCTCCAGGAATCACACCTTGGCCTGTAAGACAGGATGCCTAGTGCTGAAATTTACAGCTTTGGGGGGGGGGGGCAAAAAAGGGAGAGGCTGGCCCTCTCCCTCCCAGCCTCCTCCAGTGTCCACTCCCTCCCTCAGCCCCCTCAGGCTCCCTGGTGGGACACCCCCCTCCACAGCCCCCTGCTCAAGTTGAGGGAATGGCTTAGAAAGGGGTTAATTCTAGGGATGGGGGTGCACCACCATCCTTGGGATGTTGCTTCTCTGCCCTCAGCTATGGGTGACCCTATTTTTCCAGGACCACAATCTTCCCCTTTCCAACTCTAATGGACTTCATATTTTTCTTTAATTTTTCTACACGTTTGCATCCTTGAATCATTCGTTTAAAAAGGAAACAGCATATTGATGTTATCACTGGCAACTTTTTGTTGCCCTGGGACTCCCTAAACTTAAAATAATAACACAAGGCCCTGACCAGTTTGGCTCAGTGGATAGATCATCAGCCTGCGGACTCAAGGGTCCCAGGTTCGATTCTGGTCAAGGGCATGTACCTTGGTTGTGGGCACATCCCCGGTGGGGGGTGTGCAGGAGGCAGCTGATCAATGTTTCTCGCCCACTGATGTTTCTAACTCTCTATCCCTCTCCCTTCCCTCTGTAAAAAATCAATAAAATATCTATACTAATAAAAGGGTAATATGCTAATTAGACTGGGAGATGGGACATCTTCCGACTGTGGGACTTCCATCCAGGCAAAGCCACGGTGGTGGGGGCTGAGGCAGAGGTGGTTAGGGGCAATCAGTCCAGCAGAGGAGGGCAGTTGGAGGCCATCAGGCTGGCAGGGGAGCGGTTAGACAGCAATCAAGCCAGTAAGCAGACAAGCAGTTAGGAGCCAGTGGTCCCAGATTGCAAGAGAGTGCAGGCCAGGCTGATGGACACCCCTCCCCCCATGTGCACGAATTTCGTGCACTGGGCCTCTAGTATTAAAAATAATAATAATAACAGCAACATAACACAAGGACCACAACACCAGGTTGCTAGCAGGGTAAACCGCAGGGCCACTGAGGTGTTAAAGACACATGAGCACCTGGTAGAGACTTTCTCCTGCCCCTGGATCTCTGCTGAGCGACCGGTTAGCTGTCTCAGCCTCCCCCCTGTAAGTGGGGAGCCAAGCCGCCCCTGCCTCATAGGGGTTGGGCAGAGTGGACGGGCTGCCACAGGCACAGCACCTGCGGTCAGGCCAGGCCCGGGTTAAGCCCTTTAGAAATAACAGCGTATTTTAAAAATTGCTAGGTGGCCCCAGAGCCAAGCCAGTCATGTGACCTGTTCAAAAGGGAAACGGCTTTCCTACCATGTGACTCTGCGGGTTATCGTGGTGCCCGCGCTCCGCTGAAATGTAAGTTTCCCACCAGGGGAAGCCTCGCCCAGAAAGGCCGTCGCCAGCATGTGGCCCCTGGGCGCCTGACGCGTCTTTGCTGGGTGCCCGCCTGGCATCCTGGCATCCGCGAGGACACCTTCACCTCCTGCAGCTCCTATTGGACTCCGAACTCTCTGTGCCTCCGTTTCCTCCTCTGAAAAATGGGGGGAGGGGGCAGGTGCTGTCAGCTCAGGGGCTGGCTTGGGAGCCTGGGACGTGCCAAGGCCGTGAGCGCAGGGGATCCCCCACGTGAAAGCCCCAGGGGTTCCGACGTGGCGACGGCCCCTCCCGAAGCTGAATGACTCCCCACCTGCCCTCAGGCCCCCGTCAGCCCGGGGACGCGCGCCCAGAGCCCCAGAGCCCGGTGTTTGCCCGAAACTCAAACGGTGGGGCTGCTGGCAACGGATCGGAGCAGGCGACACCTCTGCGGTGTGTGTTGGGTGGGTGGGGGGTGGAAGGGGGCGCCAGGGGCCGCCCCGCCTGTGTTTTCACTGCGCTTTCCCGTTGGCTCCCGCTGCCCCACCAGCCGCGGGGCGGGGCCCGGCCGTGCGTCCCGCCCTCACCCCTTATAGAGGCGCAGCCGCCGCCCGGCACTCGGACCGCCCGCCGCTCCCCTGCTGCAGCCCAGGTCGCCATGGGAGGTCCCCGCCTCAGCGCCTTGCACATCCTACAGGGTGAGAACTTGGGGACCCTCTGGGAGGGGTAAGGGAGCCCTGGTAGCACCCCTTTGGTGCCTCCATGTCCCAGTCTCCCCACACCACCCCCACCGAGGAGAAACAGGAGGCACCGCTGGCAGCTCTGGGGCCCGACATGGAGGAAGCCACATGGTTAGGTGGGAGCTGCGGCACATGGGAGAGCAGCTGGGGTGCCCCGGAACCCTCACGCCCGGGCAGGAACCCTCCCCGGGGCTCTAAGGGTCTGTTCCCACCCCAGAGGGGTCTCCACGCTCCTTCCAGATCCACTTTGGAAGCTGCTCCCTAAGAGGGGAAACTGAAGCAGGTGGAAGAGAGGGGGCGAATGAGCTGTGACCCCCTCTAGGAAGTCACCCTTAACAGATGGCAGAGAGGGTGCTAGGGAGCTAAGGGGGAGCCTTCC
>PVJC01035977.1:0-17950 GCA_004026665.1 Murina feae | reverse complement strand
CACACACACAAAGGCGCCTGGCAGACTGGAGCCATCATAGGACATCCACTGAGGGGTCCCAGACTGTGAGAGGGCACAGGCCGGGCTGAAGGACTCCCTGCACCCCGAGTGCACAAATTTTTGTGCACCGGGCCCCTAGTATATATATATTTCAGAGAGGGAGAGTGATAGAAACATCAATGATGAGAATCTTTGATCAGCTGCCTCCTTCATGCTTCCAACTGGGGATTGAGCCCGCAACACAGGCATGTGCCCTTGATGGAATCGAACCTGGGACTCTTCAGTCCACAGGCCGACACTCTATCCACTGAGCCAAACCAGCTGGGGAACCACATGTTTACCCATTTACCAGCTGGTGGACATCTGGGCAGTTTCCATCTTTTGCTATTATGAAGAATGCTGCTATGGGCTTTTGTGTACATGTATACTTTTTATTATCTTTTTCTATGTTTTTTGGCTTTAACTTCTCCTTTTTTCTAGTTTCCTAAAGTGAAAGCTTAGATAACTGATTTCAGATACTCTTCTTTTCCGATGTATGCATGCAGTGCTAAAATGTCCTCTAAGCCAGTAATTTTCAACCTTTTTCATCGCAAGGCACATATTCCCAGCTCTTACCCCTGTAAGACCTTGGAGTCTGGGTCAGTCTACTGCCTCCCAGCTTCCAGCACCTTTCACCACAATCATCTGCCCCAAACATGTATTTCCTCTTGGTGAACACCTGCTACTCCGATATTAAATGATCTCCAGACAGCATCAAATACAGTTTCCCACCATTTCCTTTTGTTCACAAATATTTATTGAGCACCTACTACGCAGCATGTTAGGCTCTGGGATGCAAGTGAAATAAAGTATCAGCCCTGCCCTCATGGAGCTCACAATCTTGTAGGGGAAAGAGACAGTATGCAATGAACCAATACATAAACACCAGCTGTAGCAAGTGCCATTCAGGACAGAAACAGAGTGATGCAATAAGGATAGTCAGGAAACACCCACTCTAGTTAGAATGAGCAGGAACGGTCTCTTGTGGTGAAAAGCTGGGTTTGATGCCTGGCTCTCCACCATCAAGCTGCTAGACCTTAGGCAAGTCACTTACCCTCAGATTCTATTTCCACATTTACAAAATGGAGACAATCATACCAAACTCAACAGTTACTCATCACGGCTAATGACTGAGAACTCTTCACTGACTTCTGATTTACAAGGCCTTTCATTTGTTAGAAATGATGGTAGAAAAGGAGGCAAGTACCAACTTTTGACCTCTGTGGAATGTGAGCACAGACCACACTGGAGAGAGCTGCAAGCTGTGGCAGCACTTCAGGTGACAACCGAATTGTTATGGCAGGGCAGGGAAGAGAAAAACAAAAAGGTTGAGATGCTACTGAGCACGGTTCAGGGAGGAGAGAGGATGGGTGGTCAATTGGGAGGGACTAGAATATACACATAATGAAGACAAATGAAGATGAAATGGAGGACAAGGGAAATCTGCACTTCTTGAAAGACAGCAGCAAAACAATGAGTGCTTCCTTTCTGAAACCTCATGGTGAATATCAAACTCACCATCATCCCTCCTACAGACTAATGTCCATGCTAACTGCCTCCTGTCTGTAAACAGCACTATTACCCTGGTTGCTCAAGCTTGAGAAATGGACTCGGCCGTTACTCTCATGCCCATTTCACACTGAATCTTGAGTATTCCTTTGACACGCCTCCAGGATCCACTCCCTTCCTTGTTCATGTGCCCTTGTCTGAAATCAGTTCTCAGAATTATGTCCAGGTTCTCTTATCAGTCTCCTAGGTAGTGTATCTAATTAATGCCATTCCAGTTCTGTCAGAGAGAGGGCTTTTGGGTTTGATCTATTTCAGACTCCCAAGTCCACCGCAAAACATTCCTAAACATGTTTCTTCATCTGTAAAATAGCGACAGTATCACTTCCTTCTGAAGTGCTATTGTAAGGAATGAGCCTTTTTTGTAAAGTTCTGAACACACTGTTAGGTAAGAATTCTTGATTTTTGATAACTTGACTATAAGCCCTTTGCAGTCTGTGACCAGATGGTATATACTACCACTTTCTACATACACTTACAAAATATACTGAATAAACATTCATTGAGTAGTTTGATGAAGGCCAAAATAAGAGGATTTTCTATTTTCTAACACAACACTCGTCTTCATTTAAAAGAGTTAAGCTTTGAGATTCTAAAGTAAGCTTTAAAAGCCTCTCAGAAATAAAAAGCTGATGGGAAATAATCAATGTGGTATACCAATCAAGAAAATAACACACCTTAAATACCTGAATTTAGCAGTCTGTTTTTCTTTCCCCACAGCAGCCCTTAGAACACCAAGATCTGGTCAGAAACATCAAAGAATACAAAGTAAAGCAGGCAAAGCTTGGCCAGCTGTTGTTTTAGCCTTACCACATTCCCAGTTTGGGTTGGACTGCCTTTGGCTCAGGAGATCCTACTGAAAGGCCAAAATGGGGCCTTCTGGAAGAGGGAAAAGGAGCAGGCTACTAAGGGCTGGCCCTAGGCACAATATTTTTAAAGTGTCAATATTTTCTGAGACTGGAAAGTGTAGCCTGGCAATGGGCTACTTCACAGTGAAAAAAAAAACAACTCTGTGAAAAATCATTGGGATATCTACATACAGATGTTTCTGGAACATGTCAGATATGTTTGATACTGAGACAGCTCAGGAAAATCTCTGCTAATTCCCTCCAAAATAGGTTAGCCCAGCTCATGCAGGCCAGGATACCGGCAGAGATAAATTGTGCATGTTCTTGGAAAATACCGATAGCTCTTCTCACACCACATGGTTGGGGTGGAGATTAGTATGTCCACTTGGTAAGGTGGTATGAAGCAAGAACTATAAAAGCATTTATAACCCTTAACCCAGAAATCCACCTTTAGGAATTTTTCCTAAGGAAAAATGTATGCACAAGGACACTCAACTGTAACATTATGAGATGCAATCTAAAATGTCCAATGGGGAAAAGTGATAGGAATCATGGCACATCCATACAAAGGAGTATCATGCAATTAATAAAGGTTGACATAGTTTTTCTTCATACTTTTCTGTTGTCCAGCTTTTCCGTAATGAGAATATATTACTGATATAAACAGAAACAAAAACATTACTGAATCAGGAAAGCAGGAAAGCATGGGCATTTTTATTTGTTTCTGCTAGGAATTGCTGTGGTTCCTAGCAACAACAAAAAAACTTACAAACCAGTCATTTATTTGACAGTAGCATCAGACTCTTTAAAAAGCAGAGTTCTTAGTCTTTTCCACTAGTTTCACCATGTTTATGTATAACTGTAGCAAAAAGATGGTTAATAAATCAGACGGAATCACCAATGAGCTCTACCACATAGATCCAGAGCCACTAAATACAATGTCAAACCCAAGTTTAAATGGTACACTGCTCTACATTTTTCAACATGAAAAAATTAGTAAAATAAAAGTGTTTACTAAAAAAGAAAATACCCCCCCCCAAAGAAATACCAAAGGAGTTAAATTCTTTTTTTTTACTAATTGGGGGCTAGAAAGAAATGAACAACATACCTGAGAATTAAACTAATGCTTTGTAAAAATCAACTTTTTTTTAAAAAAGACAAAATGTAATTAATACAGACTTTTATTGGCAGAAGAAACACAGATAATTGGTCACTAAATCAAGTGTCCAAGATTGATCTGAAGGCAAAATATCTGAAAGATCTGAATCTCAAGGTCAGAAGTCTCTGTAGAACTTCACCCAAAATTCAACACCTTACCTTTCTTCAAATTCCTGAAGATTCTATGCTAAGGGAACTTGTTTTATACCAAGAGTTATGGAACTAATTTATACTCATGATCTCTAATCATGGTATTTTCACTCTAGCTTTCCTGAAACATGTTAAATGACACATAGCCTAAATTTACCTCTACTGTTTCATTAGGCCTTCATAATTGTCCTATCACAGATGCCAGGTATTTACCATCAATATTTTAAATATCTTGCTGGTTTTCCTCTTAAGGCCTTCTTCTTTTTTGGCAACTTAAGTTGTTCTTCCTGCTGTCTCCACTGTCTGATCATACATTCAGTGCATGAAGGTTCCAATTGTCTCTTTTTCCACGCTCTTTTGCATATCTGATTACATTCCGTTTGAATTTTGCAGAGTAAGACAATCGCTTACTGGTATTTATCTTTTTATTTTTTGACATCTTTATGGACTCAGAATGCTCAGGTCCCTGTTGCATCTGGCACTCTCCACCCCCACCTCCAATTATGGCATCAGCTGACATCAGTAACAATAAGGCTCGTGATTGGAGGAAGCCTGTTTGACAAGATATGGGCAGCTGCGCACTCACACGGCTCTCCTTCTGCTGACTGCTGCGTGTCTTATACGCACCCCTCGATTTTCAGTCTCACAATTTTAGAAAAAAAAATAGCATCTTACACACAGAAAAATACAGTATACCTTCTGAGTAGAAATGGAAGTGAAATCCTAAAGTGGCTCATCTAAGGGTCAGAAAGTCAGTGAATGTAAGCGAACTGCAGGTGTGAAGCTACATCAGCACCAATTACACTGCCAGGAGGTACCAAAGCAAGACAAGCCCTTCATATTTCTATGGGAATAAAGATAAAAACATAGGTTGGCAGGTGTTTGCAAGAGACTAGTAACAGCAGATCCTTCCCTTAAGGTACTCCACATAATCACCAGCTGGCTGACATCTAAGCAACAGGTAAGACGATCTTCTCTAGAACTGCATTATACTTGGTTAAACAAGAAATCCGGGCTAGCAAAATCAACTGCTAAAAAGTCAGGATTGCTCTGGCCACCGTAGCTCAATAGGTAAGAGTGTTGGCCCAAGAACAGAAGGGTCCCAGATTTGAATCTGGTCAAAGGCAAGTATCTGGGTTGTAGGTTCCCCATCTCAGTTGGGGTGTATGTGGGAGGCAACTGATTGATGTGGCTCCCACACATTGATGTTTCTCTCTCTTCCCTTTCTCCCCCTCCTCTCTCCCTTCCATTATCTCTAAAATCAATGGACGAAATATCCACCAGTGAGGATTAACAACACAAAGGGTCAGGGTCTTGGTAAAAATATTTAGTGACCACAATGAAAAAGGATAAGGGCTGAATAAACATGCAGTTGTCATAAGGGCAAAGGCATAAAGAAAAGTGCTCACCTTAAAAGATGCATACTCAAAAGCCCCCAATTTTAAGATCATAAACTTAATAGTGATTTTTAAATATGCATGCGTGAGATAAATTAAAAATTTATAAGTAACTTCAGTGGAAAGCACCTAAAAGGCACACTAAAACTATTCACATAAAATATCAAAAAAGAAACAAATCACAACTATAAAAGCAGAGGTATCCAATATAAAAAACAAGTAAATAAACTAACTTCTATTCATATTTTAATTGACCTTATAAAATTCTGTTGGTTAAATTGGGAAGGGGAGTCGCTGAGAATCTAAAGGGTAACAAAATGATAACAAATATACATCATTTCTTTATTGACAAATTATACCACACAAATCAGGTTACTTTTTCTATCTGATTACAGAGTTAACAGAAATTGCATCTGTATTTAAAGCAGCAACAAAAACTTTTCTATGAAGATATTCGGTATCTGGACCAAAGGACTGTAACATGGATTGGAATCTAATGACAAGACAGAACTAGCAACTATGGCACAACTACTGCAGGAAGTTTATTTTCCACGTTTTTAATAAGCAGCTCTCCAAAAAGGGTAATACATTAAAGGGATGATGTAGCCAAAGAAGGGATGATACAGAAAATCACACGATCTTAAAAGGTGCACAGAGGCCACGAAAACTTGAGAAGGTATAAAAACCAAGCACTGCCAAGTCAGTTCCATGAGCTGCACCAACCCCAAGTCATGGCGCTCCTGTTCTCACTGAACTCGGTGCTTCTCATCTGGGCACTCAGCTTGAGAATCAGATTACCCATTTTTTTAAAAGAGTTTATCTGTAAAGTAGAGATAGCTTAGGCAGAGAAAGCGAAACATTAGGAAAGTATTAACTCCTTGAGAATTCTAAAATTATTTAGGAAGCCAAATGAAGCAAAAGAAGAGTGGTTTTTAAAGTGGGGTTCAGGTCTTCTGTGGTCTCAGGAAAGATTTCTCTTTAAAAAATAAAAAGGAAATCTGATACCATCCCTATCTCTTGCTATTTGCTTTTTCTTTAAAAATGATCAGAGATCTAAAACATATTTTCTTGGTCAGTGTCACTAAAATATGAAGTTTCAAAAGATTTGAATATTATTTTATAAAGTAAACGAGCAAAAGAAGTTCTTAGGAATAAATTAAACTTTGTTATTCCCAAGCTCCCCTAAATCCGTTCTTCTATTGCCTCTAAGCTCTGAATGATTCTGGACAATAAGAACAAAATTCTAACATTCCAGCCACTTTACTCCAAAAACATTTCCTTCAATGGCTGCATAGCACTTTTTTTTTTTTTTTTTTTTTTTTGAGAAGGCAAGCCCCGAATTTACAGAAATCTCTAGAATGAGATTATAAAATTACCAAAAATAACACATGTTACATCAGGGTAGAATCTGTGTAGTGTTCTTCGACATACTCGCCAATAAAGAACAGCCAGATCCTAGAACTTCTCTCTGCATTTAGTAGGCAATAACATTGAATGTAAATGACAACCAGGGAAAAATGCGTGACACAAAGGCCATTTTTCTTTGATGGATTCAGGAAGAAAAATGGAACCCACGCTTTGGCCACTTATCAAGACTTCATCAGTTCAACGAAATAGAACAAATCTGTGTGGAAACGACTCTTTTGGCAAACGTAACTTCTCTCCATATATTTTTCCTTCACATCAGATTAAACAAAATTGCTGTCCTTTTAAAATCATTGATTACATCCTCTTTAATTAGAAAAAAGTTTACTTGCACATTTACATAATTTTATTGCTGTTTATTACAACAAGAAATGTTTAACTGATTTGTAGAATCCATCCAGTAACATGAAACTGAAATCCATCTCCCAAGAAGACACAGTTATGGCTGACACATCTGATGCTCAGAGTACAGCATGAATAAGAAAATTCTGTGTGTCATCTGGTTCTTGCCACAGTCATCTGTATTCATCTTTCAGAAAATAAAATAATCCATTTGATGTTTCAATAAATATCAAAGTGACTGTTATAAAAAAAAATAGCTTCCACGGACCAGAGATCCAAGAAAGAGCAGTTCTGATGAATGATTCCTAGAATCGAGCGAGTCCTCCTTTAGTCCAATGAGATGATGTCAGGAATGTTCCTTCCACTGCTGGTTATGACCCCTGTCTCACTCCTGCTGCTGGATGAACTAACATGAGTATTGCTTTCATGGGGGCTGGTGGTGGTGACAGACGTACTGCTTGCTGTTAAGGGTGAGGTGAGACTATCCAAAAACATAGGAGGACAGTACTGCTTGAAACAAACAATGATGCTGATGAGGAAGAGGCTACATTCATTTCAAATAAAGAGACTAGAAATTGTTAGATATGTACAAGTGAGAGCCACATATTTTAATCCCAATGGGATTTAAAATTTTCTCAAAACTCCAGGTCTTTGGATAAAAGATGGCATGAATTTAGATATTTTACATTACATAGAGGATGTAGCACATATTCTTGATTCTAAAAACTTGTAGAATTTGTTTGCTGACCAAATATATAGGTGCAATTACAAAAATGTCAACAATATTTAATAGTGAATATGGGCCCCACAATCATGACTCAAAATTAACCTCAAAAAGACTTCTTGCTACATGTGTTTACACCAGATTTAAATCACATGCAAAAGGATAGTAAATACTTATTTTTTAATGGTAGTGAGCAAAAATGCTATTTCAAAATTCAATAATTCTTTCAAAATGTATTATCAATCAGACAGGTTAGGAATAATGTTAAAATTGATCAACTAGCCCAGCCAACGTGGCTCTGTGTTGAGTGTCAACCTATGAACCAGGAGGTCACAGATGGATTCTGATCATCACACAATCCTCACTAGGGGCCTGCAGGAGGCAGCCAATTATTCTCTCTCATCACTGATGTTTCTATCTCTCTCCCTTCCTCTTTGAAATCAATAAAAAACATATATATAAAAACAAAAAACTGATCAACTGAAGAGTGGCATTTGACTCCTCTGTACATACATGTAACAATACCTGTGTAATTGCAAGGACAGCATTCAGAGACAACATGGTAGCTAACTACCACGGGATGCCCAGAACATAGAACTATCTCACGTAATCACAAAATTTCGGAATAAATCTTAAATGAGATCTAATCTAATGTAATGCTTCCTTGTGATGCTTCCTTGACACCCTTATCCAAGAGTTCACATTTTGTTTCCTTACCAGCTTGGCTGCTGTTTCTTAAATTCAAACCTGAGTTGAACACTCTACTATTGATCGAGAGAGAGAGAGAGAGAGAGAGAGAGAGGAAAGAACTAAAAACTTTATTTTTATATTTTATCTTCAGACTGTATAAAAGGGTATCTGATCAATTTTATCACTTCTATAGTCAGCTATCTTTGGAGATACTACGTTACAGAACAGAATTTAAAACTGAGGTTGTTTAGATTATGTTATCTGCAAAAAGATAAGGGGAAAGCCCCAGGTCTGAGCTGCTAGTCAGTGGGAAGAACAACTAAATTCACCTGCCTTTCAAAGAAGTAATTTAATGTTTAGGATGGATAACTATCTCAGATCATGAATAAAATGAATGCCACGCACCAGGAAATTCAAGGGATATTGGTTAAAGAGGAAAAGGAATAGTTCTTAAAGAGTTCTAAAGGAAGTTAAACTCTCAAGTATTAACTTTCTTCAAAAGCAAATACATTTTCTACTTTCCAACAAAATTGGGGAAGGAATCTAGAAAAAAGGTCAGAAACTTACATTTTATTTTACCTCTCAGGCAGTTTTTGACTGTGTGGTATAAAAACGTACTCTTCTTCCTTTATAAAATGAATGCAAAATACTACAGTCCTGCTATCAATAGCATTGCAGGACTATTCTATGCATTGAATATTTATTATACTTGGGCTGCAGGTATTTACCTCTAACTCCATTCTTTATGTGTAATCGGCACTTATCTGCACAAAAATAATGGGGCAAAATGGAGGACAAGTAGAACAAATCTTAAGGATTCTATGGAGGACTGAAGACACAACCTCTAACTCTTCTACTGCCTTATCAATTAAGTTAGCCTGACACTAAGCAGGCTAAATAGCACTATGAAATCTGAATCCTCTAGGTTCCAAGGTAATTTATTTTAAAAGAATGGTTCACATAAAAAAAAAAAAATCAGTAATATTTTAAGCCCAAAGAATCAATTTCCTAGAAAGATATAGGTATACTTTTGTTATAGAATCCACGGATGTGACAAAGTCAATTCAGGGCAAGAATCAGAAATTCTTCATTCTGTGCACGTTACCTTGGGCCAATGTTTGCGGTGTTGTTTGTGTGATCAGATACAGAGTATTCAAACAGGAGGCCAATACAAGACCTGTAGTTAGCTGATTCTGAGCACCTATGAAGTGGTGGTCCATGTTCTTCCTCTAGTCCCTTCCTACTCTCAACACACCTTTTAAAGTCTCTGTTTCACTTTGCCCCTGGCTTTCACCTTGCCTTTCCCTCCTTTGCTCTGCCTCTGCTACACGCCTGCCAGTGGGGTCCATGCTCACTGCAACGTCTTCATGTTGGGACTCTGGGATACTAGAATTTCTTACCTCTGACCGAGAAAACAGGAATTATTTCTAATTTATAGCAACTTAGGCTGGGGCATCCTCAAAGTCTGAATCTGATTGTCTTTAAAAATAAGGAAGACTCAAGATAATGATTCAAAGTAGTTTAATTAGTTTTAGCTATTTTCTTTGTATAGAACAAGTGTTTTACAATTTCTGTTAATTTTAATTTCTAGTAATCTAGCACTGCTTCCCCTCATTTTAATCACTGAAATATTTGATAATGTCAACTGATTATTAAACTAAATAAAATATAATTTCAAATTCAAATATCAAGACCAAAAAACATAAATTGAAAAACAGCAACTTTATTTCTCCAAATAAAACTGTGAAATATTTATATAGTATTTTCTTCGTATCAATTTAAGTAACTGAGAGTTGACTGTCCTGATTTTATGCAACTGGCCATTTTTAGTTAGTATGACATAAGCAACAATCAAATACAAATTAGTTGCTTAAATTCAGGATACATACCTGGGGATCAACTGGAATAAGGGAAAGAAAATCCAAACCTAAAACAAAAATGCTTTGTTAATAGTTGTCTCATATTTTGGAGACAATAATTATTTCCCAAAATCATTTTGTATTTATCACAAGCCAGAAAACATTTGGGGTTAACTGTTTACCATTACATAATAGGAAGTTCTACACCAGAATCAGTGCTAGTTAATGTGTCTAAAATTCCAAAACGAACATATTCCCTGACAACACATCTGGAAAAATCACGTCCCAGGGACTTACAGGAAGAAGCATGACTAGTCAAAGCAAACATTTCTTCTCTTCATCACTTAACAGAATGAGAAGCAACGAAAGAGATAATAATCTGGACACAAACCATTAAAAAAACATACTTAAGCTCTTAAGATACTTCACATTTATTTTTTAGAAATACATCACATTGAACTTCATCTAAAATACCACTTCTTAAACAGATGTCTATTTCATGAAGCACTCTCTGTCCCCCTATTCTAAGGTGACCAGACGTCCCGATTTTTAACAATTTGTCCCGCATCCCGCAGCATTTTTAAAAAGTCCTGATTTTTGGAAAGAGACATATGTACTACCCTTTGTAATATTTTAAGTAATAATAATAAAAAAGAACCCCCCCGGTCAATGGTGTCCCGCTTTACCAATGTTAAAATCTGGTCACCTTACCCTATTTCCACATCAAAAGCAGTACCTCATCCAGGGATCACTCCAGTCCCATGCTATGCACAAAGCAAGCCTTGGTCATTTCTGCTCACTATCAAGCTAAATTTTATTAAGGCATATTAGGTTATAAGCCAATGCAATTTTCTAAACCAAAAATGTGAGATTCTCCAACTAAGCTTTAGAAACAGGAATGTGAAAAAGGTTGCCTAGTACACCATTTCAAAGCATTAGAGTTATAACAATAAATAATTTAAAATTTCAGGCCTAAAAAGTCTATCAATAAACTTCCAAGTCAGTTCCCCTGGAGTCCCTGTTTTACAAAATTCCAAAACATTAAAAAAAAACAAACAACAAAATAAAACAACAACAAAAAAATAAATTAAGTATAGATCACTAAGACAGGTCAATTTCTATTCAATTTTATACATTTTTATTTGCTGGCATTCAATATTACCTTAAATAACAATCATACAGAGTAAAGTCTGATATTAGACTATTACTCAAAATAGAGATTAGTAGAAATTATCTTTAAAATAAGCAGAATGAATAATTTATAACTCAAACATTTTAAGTATAGTTAGTCCCTTATAATCTCTAAATAAGCTGTTTACAATGCTTACCAAGTAATAGAAACTATAGCACCAATCATTTGAAAGAAACCATTCCATTTATAAAGCATGTAAAAAAATTGTTATGATTTTTCATTTTGTATGTCTGTCACTACCTATATGACAAGCAGGGTTTGAGACAACAATGGACAAAGAGAATCACAACAAATGATTCCAACTTTAGTAGGCGACGTTTTTCCATAAGCAGTTTCTTTTCACATTAATGATCTTGTTCAGTAAATCCTTTCTCTGCTTCTGTTGAACACCAATTCAAAATTTGTCTAACTCTTATACCTTCCAAGAGTTTTATATATTCAGCATCTCCATTATTGACTGAGTAACAAAAATACTTTATCAGCATGTCATTTAATTAATTGGTTTAATTTTATTTTGCTTCAAATGGTGTATCAATTTTCTTTTTATTAACTAGAGGCCCAGTGCATGAAATTCATGCACTGGAGGGGGGGGGAGCGGTCCCTCAGCCCAGATTGTGATAGGGTGCAGGCCAGACTGAGGGACCCCACTGATGCATGATCTAAGCCAGGGAGGGATGCAGGAAGTTGGCCAGCCAGGGAGGGACTGCAGGAAAGCTCCAGGGAGTGTCCGGCCCATCTCACTCAGTCCCGATCGGCCGGACCCCAGCAGCAAGCTAACCTACCAGCTGGAGCATCTGCCCCCTGGTGGTCAGTGCACATCATAGCAAGTGGTCAACCAGTTGACTGTCTGCCCCCAGTGATCAGTGCACATCATAGTGAGCGGTTGAGCAGCCTTAGCATATCATTAGCATATTACACTTTGGTTGAATGGCCGACTGAATGACTGGACACTTAGCACAGTAGGCTTTTATTATATAGGACTAGAGGCCTAGTACACGAAATTCATGCATGGGGTGGGGGGAGTGTGTCCCTTAGCCCAGCCTGCACCCTCTCCAATCTGAGATATCCCTCTCACAATCCAGGACTGCTGGCTCCCAAGGGCTCGCCTGCCTGATTGCCCATAACCACTTCTGCCTGCCAGCCTGATCACCCCCTAACCACTTCCCTGCCAACCTGATCAATGCCTAACTGCCCCCCTGCTGGCCCAATTGCCCCTAACTGTCCTCCCCTGATGGCCTGGTCACCCCCAACTGCCCTCCCCTGCTGGCCCAGTCACCCCTAACTACCCTCCCTTGCCAGACTGGTTTCCCCTAACTGCCCTCCCCTGCTGGCCTGGTCACCCCTAACTTTCCTCCCTTGCCAGCCCAGTCGCCCCCAACTGCCCTCCCCTGCCAGCCCAATGGCCCCTAACTGCCCTCCCCTTTAGGCCTGATGCCTCACAACTGCCCTCCCCTGCCAGCCATCTTGTGTCCACATGGGGGTGGCCATCTTGTGTGTTGGAGTGATGGTCAATTTGCATATTACTCTTTTATTAGACAGGAATTTTATATGTTTAATTACTTTTAATTTTTTTTAATCAGTCCACTTGAATAACAAACACTTTTAAAAAGCTAAGAAAGCATTGCTGTCTCTGTTGGATTATTTGTATTGAAGCCAATCACCCCAAAATGCTCATTTTCTAAATGTTTAACTACTCCCATTTCATAACTTCAATTTAAATAAACACACAGACTTGTAATTTTCAGACTTTTTTTACAGCTCCAGAACTAAAGGCTGTCCACTGAGGTGCAGAGACTTACTATTTTCATTATTTCACCTCTTAGATACACTGTAATTCTTTACTGTTTCATGTGATTTAAGAGATTAACTTGATCTATATCTTTTGACACCTCATCTACAGATCAATGAATATGGTGATTTATATAATGCACTAGAGGCCCAATGCCCGAAATTTGTGCAAGGCCCTTGGCCCTGGCCCCAGCCCACCACTGTGGCTGGGGGCCTCTATCGCCTCTGCTCAGCCCGCCACAAACCCCCTCAACCCCCACTGTGGCTTTGTCCACAAGGAAAGACGTCCAGAAGGATGTCCAGTCTAATTAGCATATTATGCTTTTATTATTATAGATATTATAGATAGTAAAATACCTACACATTTTTCTAAGCTCTTGGTTGAAATTCTAGGCTGTCTCCCCAGCATTTGTACAGATGCTGTCTACACAAAATCCAATAATGTTCTAATGTAAATATTTCTCTGTGAAACCATTTTTTCTCAAACACCATCTCTAAAATTTAATATAGTATTTCAGATGTTATTCCTTCCAATAAACTGAATTATCAAAGTCTTGCATTTTATATTTTAAGTAGACTATTAAAACTCATATGAAATAGTTGAAGTTTCATAAACAGTGATTAATGTTACTTCCTTATTTTATAAATTTAGCAAAATACTGTTTTCTTATTTCACCATAAGTTTCAATTTAAACAACTGGTTATAGTGATATATATTTATGCCCTCCTAAGTATTTTAAGGTTGAAAATGTGCTCAATTATTTTTAGCTAAAAAGCAAGTTAAAAATTCTGATGGTAAATTCTAAATGTTTGTTGTATTAACAGTTAAAATTGTTGCTTGTAGATTTTAAATGTGTCTTTATGTGAAACTGACTCTACCTGTCTTACTAATAAAAACATCTTCCTTACTTGAGCCATGAACTTTAACAAAACATGGTTGCTACATGATTAAATATGTAAATGTTTAGCACTTCCAAATTTTAATGACAAAACTTCTGAGCACCATTCGCACCTGACAATATGTCACTAGTAATAATAAGGCGTTCATATTTTTTCTTGAAATAATCAAGCTGTTTTCCATTCCATAAATAAAATTTTGTTTATTTTGAATTCACTGTTGCACAGTATCAGAAGATGTTCCAAGCTGAAGTTCATTATTAATATCATTTCTTCTTTGTTCCCCTGCAGATTCAGAAGATTCATGTTTATGATGTTTAAAAAGAATGTTAAGAAATGTATTAAAACGTTGTTATCTGTCTATTCTTGGTGTTCTATTTAATATTTTATTATAAATTATTAAATTTATAAATATCAACTCTGTATATGACTAATTACATAAAAAATTATGCACAAAATAAAAGCAAAGTAACTACTAATTACAAAAGAGCACATTAACAATAAAACCAAAGTAAAAACTAAGCTACTTAGATGTAGTGACTGCTACATGATTCACAGATGATAAAACTGTTAATTTTTGTAAAGTATAATAGACCCTATTCTATTCAGTTTATCAACTTGCAGAAAGCATTTCAACATTTTAATAACCAGTACTACCATATTGGTTTATATTGGCCTGAATATTAGTCTTAGTTCCTTAATACAGGCTTGAAGTATATTTTATAAAATATATAGTTAACATATTTTACTGTATTTTTCTCAAATCTGCATTTTATAAAATAGTCTCAATTTATACCCAAATTTTGAAAAATTGTAAATTCTCTAAAGTTAAAAATTCATTCAGAATCACATAATTTGAAAACAGAGCAAGTGATTTGTAAATTGTGTCTAGTCTACTGCTAAATGGCCAGAATCGCTTTAGTAAATAGAAAGTTGATCATCTTTTCTTTAGGAAACAAATGCTTAAAAAATGTTGTCCATAACATATACTAAGATGACATGTGGACACTCTTCAACTTCACTTAAAACTAGTCAAGGTTAGAGCAAAACATAGCAGTTATAAATTAAGACTGAGTGTCTGTATTTCTTATGGACCATGAAACCTCACCTATACCTTAGCATCGAGCTTTGGATACAAAAAATACTTTATAAATGGTCATGGCTGGGTTTGCAAACAATTTTTTAAAATACCAATTCCCAAAGTACACATGGACTAAACATATTTAAATACCAATTCCCAAAGTCTTAAACATATTTAAGAAAAGGTATTTATAATTTTTTGATGGACAGTATTTTTATTCTATTCTTTTCCATTAAATTTTATTTGAATTGGCCAGATAACAAAACCATCAACTGTTTCAAACAACACAAATTTTGTCCAATAGAATATATATTGTTCTTACAATAAAGACTTCCCTAAGAGGGTTAAAATTAACTTCAGAAATCTGGTGGGGAAAATTAATTGGAAGAGGGAATTGTATTCAGTAAAAGCACCCTTTAGAAATAAGGGAAGTTATGAATATTAAAAGGTACTGTAAAACACTGGCTACAAAGAGAGAAGAGAAGGGCACAGTGTAAATGTATAACATGGCCTTGGTCGCACAGGTCTTGGTACTAAGGTGATCAAGTAACCTTGAATTTTTAAATGTTGAGTATATATATATATATATATATATATATATATATATATATATAGTCTTCAGATATTAAGTAGTGCTCTAGGGAGACAGCTGGTAGATCCTATTTTTACAGGGGAAAATCACAAGGTAAAGCTGTTGGCAACACCCCAAGTTGTGATGGACTACCAAGAAGAATATGAGAAAATACTCTCTCCCTAATCTATAACCTTGCATAATAAACAAACTAAGGAAAATCTCTGAGTACAAATCTTCTCTGAAGGAAAATAAAATCTATAAACATTTCCTACTATCCTACTGTCTTTCCTATTATTAGGAATCTATAGATTGCTCTGTAGTTAAGATGATAGGAAATGAATATGATATATTAAAACAGACATTACCTTTATATGAAGTTTTCAAATTTCCTTAGCATTTCTATTTACATTTTTAAAACTCTATATGCTCCACAGGTTAAGATTTAAAATAAATAAGATTTACTAAGAAGCAAACAAAAAATAAATAAGTCTTCACATACCTGGCAAATCTGATGACATGCTTGATATTGGTGTGTGGTGGAATGGTACTGAGTAGTCTGTTAATGAAGGCGGAATAGCAGCAGGATCAACCGAAGTCACACTGGGCATCCTTACAGAAGACGGCTGATACATGAGAACCCTGTTTTAAATAGCATGGGAAATTACAAACAATCTGGCTATTAGTTCACAGGACAGAAGGGCTGTACTACTGTGTATTCTCAGTTGTAAATTCACTAAGTTTCAGCACGACTAGATCAGCAGCTACTCACTACACAGCACTACACTCTCCTCTTTCATTAACAGTCTACATTTTAACATGCATGTATATGGCTCTCAGCAGCTGTGATATAAGAGCAAGTCAACATTAAAACATAATATACAGTGCTGGAGTAATACATAAAATGTTTATTCACAAATAGAAATATACTTTGCATATGGTTTTATTAATGTAGGTAACACATGTGGATATTAGTAGTCTTATCTATAAAAAAATATATCCTAAGAATGCCAAAACACTAATTCAAAATAATATACTAGTATGCACCCCTATGTTTGTAGCAGTATTATTCATAAACCCAAGATCTAGAAACAGTTCAAATGCCCATCAGCAGATGAGTGGACAAAAACGCTGTGATACATTTACACAATATTACCCAGTCGTAAAGAAAAGAGGAGAGGAGAGGAGGGGAGGGGAGGGGAGGGGAGAGAAGGGAAGAAAGGCACACTTTTCTTTTGACAGCATAGTTGGACCTGGAGATTATTATGCTAACTGAAATAAAGCAGTCAAAGAAAGACAAATACCATATGATCATACTTACCTATGGAATCTAATGAACAAAATAAACTGACAAAATAGAAACATACGCATGGATACATGGCACAGATTGACAGTTGTCAAAGGAGATGGGATTAGATGAAAGAAGGTGAAGGGCTTATCCAAAAAACATATACATAGAAAACATAGACACAGACAACAGTGCAGTGATAGAAGGGAAAGGCATTGGAAGGTAGTGAGGGTGGGGAAAGGGGGAAAATTAGGACAGAGATTTTGCCTGGGGCAATAATAATGTTCTATTGAGCTATATCCTTGAAACCTGTATGGTTTTGCAATAAAGTTACTATCACCCCAATAAATTCAATTTTAAAAATTTAGAAATAAAGAACTCCTAAGATTTAATTTAAATCAGGACAATTTATGAGTGATGCTACTTACTATAGTTCAACCAGAATTTCTTCATTCTAACTTGAGTTGTGTTCATTATTAGCACTCTTTTTAAAAATATTATATATTTTTATTTATTTCAGGGAGGAAGGGAGAGGGAGAGAGAGATAGAAACACCAATGATGAGAATCATTGGTCGACTGCCTCCTGCATACCCCTTACTGGGGTTTGAGCCCACAACCCGGGCATGTGCCCTTGACTGGAATCAAACCTAGGATGCTTCAGTCCGCAGGCTGATGCTATCTCTTATCTACTGAGCCAAATCAGCCAGGGCAATTATTAACACTTTTATCTGGGGATCACCTAAGCAAAGAAAACCTGCTAACCTGATGACAATAGGCAGCATTCAGAAATTTAAAAAGATGTAAGACTTAAAAGCCGGAAATAAAATGTTGCCTACCGTGATACAATCTATCTTTCAAAGGGGGGTTATGAAATTAAACACACTTAAGAAACACTTTATAAATGGTGTTATATATTCATTCACATACACACAAT
>PVJC01035975.1:0-17979 GCA_004026665.1 Murina feae | reverse complement strand
GTACTCCATGCACCATGCACTCACATGCATGTACCCCATGCACTCATGCATGTGTACTCATGCACCATGCACTCACATGCATACTCCACACACCATGCACTCACACACATGTATTCCACACACCATGCACTCACACACATGTACTCCACACACCAGGCACTCACACACACATACTCCACGCACCATGCACTTACACGCATGTACTCCACACACTAGGCACTCACACACACGTACTCCATGCATCATGCACTCACATGCATGTACTCCACCCACCAGGCACTCACACGGATGTATCCACACACTATGCACTCACATGCATATACTTCACGCACCATGCACTCATATGCATACTCCACACACCATGCACTCACATGCATGTACTCGTGCACTCATACGTGTGTACTCCATGCATCATTCACTCACACACGTACTCCATGCATTATGCACTCACACGTGTGTACTCCATGCACCATACACTCACACACATGTACACCACCCACCAGGCACTCACACAGATGTATCCACACACTATGCACTCACATGCATATACTTCACATACCATGCACTCACATGCGTACGCTGCATGCACTCCATGCACTCACATGTGTGTACTCCATGCACCACACACTCACACGGATCAGAAACTCGAGCTGAGGGTATTTCACTCCACAGGCTTCCTGAGAGCTGCTCGCTCCTCCAAACCACCACCCTGGACAGTTTTCTGTTGCCTCCGACAAGGAAGTCCATTTCCCTTCGGAGGAGGGCTTCAATCCCTCCCACAAATACAACGACGTCAGTCTGTCATTCAATTCACCTCTTTAAAAGGCTGGGCACATCATTAGTACCTATTAGTAAAGGTAATGTACAGAATATGATTGAAAATTGCTGACAGTCAAATTACAATCTTACCATCCTAACAGAAGAGTCCTTTTATAAAAGCAGGTGACTAACTGGAATGACACTTGAGACTGGTGTAATTTTTAATGATGTTACTGATGCTTATGAAGCGAGGAAGAAAATGTGTCCTGTTGTTTCTAGCAGCTTGGGGGACATAGAGCTGGAGGAAACCTCAGCCATCACTCAGCCAAGCCTCTCACTGCGCCAGGAGAGAGGTGGATCTCTCAGGAAGTCAGCTGACAAGCCAAATTGAGGTGCTAGGTCTTCAGACTCAGAGTCCTTAGCTCAAGTCCTACCCTGTGTATAGTGTCTGCCCGCCCATCACGGCAATGTGGAAATCTTCCATAAATCATTAAAGCAACTGTCAATTCTTCATGCCTAATGAATGAATCCCACTCGGTCCTCACACTGTTAACACAATGACATTTTAGAGTAGGTTATCCGGAATTTGAAAATCCTAAAAATTGTCCCACTACATGGAGAATACTACAAAGGAAATAAAAACTGTGCAAATGTCCCCGAAAATATGACCCTGTGCCTGACTGCAGGGTGTGCAACGTGTTAAAAATAGGGGATTACAAGGGATTCTGGAGCTCACAGAAGCCCATGTTCTAGGGGAATCTTTTATAGCAGACATGGCACTTGAGAGCCTGAGGTTATTTATACAAGTTTGCTTGGAGTTAAAAGACACACACGTTCCTTGAATGCATCTTCCTCCCTTTGCCTCAACTTAGCCCCTCCTCCTTCCAGTCCCCAAACCTCTTCTCAAGCTGCACATTGGGCCTTGCAACCGAAATGGCTTCCTCCCCTGCCTACACTGGGCAACACCCAGGATGTCACCTCTCCCTCTTCTAAATCACCACAGCTTTTTCTTTAAAAAAAATCATTTTTAATATGTTTTTATTGATCTCAGAGAAGAAGGGAGAGGGAGAAATAGAAACATCAATGATGAGAGAGAATCATTGATCGGCTGCCTCCTGCACGCCCCCTACTGGGGATCAAACCCGCAACCCGGGCATGTGCCCTGACCGAGAATCGAACCGTGACCTCCTGGTTCATAGGTTGACGCTCAACCATGGAGCTACACCCTTGGCTCCCACACCCTTTTGTAGTTTGCTGATGATAGTTACCATGTTCTCTTTGACATAATTATTTGCATGTCTGTGTTATCGAGTCTCTTCTTTAAGCACAGCAATTCACTCTAGGCCAGCATAGCGTCTGCGGTATCTGGTTGTTGAATTAAAGCAACAAGTCAAGTTTAGGGCAAAAGGATTCTAAATTTGGATTCTAAATTTGTAACAGTGTCTGTTCTCCTCAAAATGTTACTGAGTCTCACTTTTAAAGTACATGTAAATGGTCATCTTAAAGCGATCCCTATGAGGAATGGGTAGCGCCACATAGGGATGCTCAAGAAATTGCTAAGAGAAAAAAAAGGAAAGACCAAAATGATATCTAGGCTATGTTTACTGCTTGCAAATATCATCTCTGCATATGGACAAAAAGTGGAAGGTAAAACAGAAAAGGAAAACAATTTGCTCAACTGGGGGATGCAAATTATTGGCTTCTGTGAATGTACTTATGGTCATACAACAAATACTGTCTCAAGTATGTACATGTGTGGCAATTAGAAATATGTTCACTGGCTACTGGCACTAATATTTCTGGGCGGTAAAAAAGGCCTACGTACTGTCCTACGTGTAACACCTGTTGGCTTGCTGGCTGCAAGGACACTCACTCAGGGAAATGCAGACGTGGTACCTGTGAGGATGGTCTGCCAGCTGGGCATGTGGGCCTTGTAAGTCCAACTTTTTAAGCCAAAGTAAGTGCCTTTTTTTAAAGGACCAAAATACGTATCATCCGATGAAATTGAAAATATAGGGGGGAAAAATGTCTTAGGGCCAGTTGTTGACAAATCTGACGTCTTTCTTAAAAATATTCCTTGAGACCTGGCCAGCGTGGCTCAGTGGTTGAGCACTGACCTATGAATCAGGAGGTCCCGGGTTCGAGTCCTAGTCAGGGCACATGCCCGAGTTGCGGGCTCGATCCCCAGTGGGGGTTGTGCAGGAGGCAGCCGATCAATGGTTCTCTCTCATCATTGATGCTTCCATTTCTCTCCCTCTCCCTTCCTTTCTCTCAAATCAATTTAAAGTATATATATTCTTTGAGTTCAGCTTACAGTTTTAGATTGCTACCCGAGGCAAACATCTGCATCCAAATGTTTAGCCCATCATGGCGTGTTTTGTTTCCTATCTGTGTCCTCATCTCTTGAGCAGCCGTAAACTGCGATCTTCAGATAGAGATTTGGCTTTACATTTGAATTTTACAACTATGTTACTATGGTGAACGGCATTATCATCTCTGCCCGGACACAAGTGCTTCTCTGTGGAGCACATGAAGTGCTTCTGTGAACCAGGTCCACACAGCTGCCACCTCAAGCCACTGCTCAGACCATGAACACAGTGACCACGTGTCAAATGCCCCAACGACTCCCCCTTGGTGTGATGCGCTGGGAGGATCTGGTCCGACTGCCTGCCCCTTTGGACACACACACACACACACACAATCAAACTTACTTTCTTACTGCTAATGTGGTAACCGTCCCAATGAAATTATGATCTAAAACGAAGAAGTGAACTTCACATGGCATTTTAGAAAAATATTCGGTTCAATTGTCTCTGAGTAAATGGCGCTGTTTTGAATCCTTCCCATAATCCTGTTTGGCCCATTCAAGCCTCACGCGGGTGAGAACAAAAGGGTCCTAATGATCAGAGGGCCGCCCGGCTGCGGGACTTTCTCAGGATTCCGGGCTGGGCTGCGAGAAGAACACACATCTCCCTGAGCGCCGAACAATGCTTCGGGGCACACTTAGGGACGAGGCTGCAAAAAAGAAGCCTGATTGCATCACACGCGGAACCAGATTCCCCCGCTCATGGGTGGGAGCCAGCATGAAGTTCACACTCCATTAATTTGCACTTGTCGATCCGCTGCTTGGCAAGTATTTTTAAGGCACGTTCACATGTGTGCCCCGTCTCCTCGTCTAGAATATAAACTCCCTAAGGGCAGGGCCCGGGTCCCCCGGTGATCACCCCCCGGGGTCCTGGGCAGGCCGGGCCGCGGGAAGGGCAGGTGCCCGGTGAGGAGCAGGGAAAGGAATGTGCTAAGCCTCCAGCAAGGAGAGAGCGTGGAGGGTGAAGACGCTGGAGAGCCGCCTCTGTCATCGCCAGGACCGAGTGATTGCGTGTGCGAGCGACAGGCCCCAGTGGCCCCTCTCGCAGCCATTTCTGAGACACAGAAGTGTGATGGCAGGTGGCAGCCGCAGTCTCGGGAGCCTGGCTCCCAGAAAGCCATCCATTACCTCCACCTGCTCCCCGAAGCCTTGCGGAGAGAGGGTGCAGAAGCAGACACAAGCAGGGAATGGCACTGGGGTCAGTGCCCTTTACCTGTCGGTGACACGTTACAAGTAGAGAAAGACTGATCCACCACCAGCCCCTGTCACAGGTACAAGGAGTCATTTCTAGGACGTTTGCAGAATTCAAGAGAAGACAGTGGGCCTCAGAGGTCCATCAGCGGGTCTTCAGAAAGCTCCGATTCTGGCTGCAACCATCTTTTCCCATCTTCCTAAGGTCAGAACCTTCCTATTTCTGGCTATTGTGTTGCCAGTTCTGTGACTAAATCACCTCGTTCGTATCCTGTCCACAGTGAAGGTCAAGATCAGATGTGTCGCTTTCTCCCGGAAAGAATCGGTCAAGTACTTGAGGATGGTGTGTGATAGTCCAGTCTTCTCTCAGTAAGAAGGCAGTTGGTCAGTTTTGCTTGATGGCTTTTATTTCTCCGGCTTTAAACAGGGTTTTCTAGGTTTCCTCTCATCTTTACACAAAGCCAAACAATATAGACGCACTTCTCCCCCTACCTCACTCCTGTGTTGATAGAGTCTATGTTCAAAGTTGGTATGAAAGTGCTGAGTCATACTCCCGCAGCCGTGAGCAAACCTCAAAGCCTTTCTCGCCCTGATTTTTCCAGCCAGAATTTTCCAGTGGATTTCTTTTCTTTCTTTCTTTTTTTTTTACTTGCACTTCCTTCTTCCTGAAATGCTCTTCCCCTCACTCTTCATCTGTCTCGCTCTTTCACTTCATTTAAATCTCTGTGCAAATCTCACCCTTTGAAAGAGGCATTCCCTGACCACTCTGACTAATATTATACTATCTGGTATTCTTTTTATCTACTTTACTTTTCTGAATAGTGACTATCACTATCTGACTTTTGTTCACCCCCTCATGTAGTCAATATTGGCTGAATGATATATTTTATGACTAAATGAAAGAATGAATGCCTGACTCACCCAGACTTATAACTAGATTTCTAAGAGAATCAAAATGATCCATTTCATACTTTTCAAAAGGAACCACTCCAATCAAATACTGGCCAGCCTATGAGTTGCCTTCTTATGTCATCTGTCCCACCCATTGGTCTATTCAGAGGCAGAACTGAGATGGAATGGATTTCTTCTGCATATGCGCCCTACCCTTCAATATCTGCTTTCATTACACCACTCCGGGTAAATTTGAACGTCAATGCGTCCTACTCAGTAGTAGTCACAACTCCCAAATTATAGCTTACACGATACTAGTAAGAAGTCTTATCTCTAGAACTTTGTTTTCCCAATCTAAAAACAAAATTGTAAATGTAAAATGTTTATATTGATACTCCCAGGAAGCCACTGTTATGCCACTACTCAGATAATGACACTGTAACCAGACGTCCACCTGTGTGGCAATGCCATCGGAGGGTTAAGTTCTCATTTAAGATCACTGAGTCTTCTAACTCAAATCTCCACTTTTTTAAAGACAATTAAATTTTCCGGGGTGACAGGATCCGACAGGCTCCCAGTGCACATCTGTGCTACGTGACCTACACACTGCATTGAGCTCCACGCCCTCAGAGCTGCAGTTCCATCCTCCAGGCAGGACTGACCAGCTTTTCCTGTGAGGAGTCCGACAGTAACTAGTCTTTGTGGGTGATGCGGTCTCTGTCGCGACCCCTCCACTCTGCCTCAGGCAGCAGGCTGACATGTGGGTGGGGCTGGGCTCTCATACAACCTGACCATGCAAACAGGCAGCAGGGCCCGTGGGCTGCAGGTGGCCAGCCACGTCTGCATGTGCAGTAGCTACATACATGTGCGTCAGGCACCCAATCTGCCTGCCTGCCCAGGGCCACGGCGGCTTCTGGGGCGTGAGAGCAGGGCTGGCAGTTCAATGCTCTGTGGACAACATCCTGAAAGCCCTAGGACTGTAGATGGAATCCTTTAGATGGTTTCTAGGAGCATCTCCTGAAAAATGCACCCGGTTCTGTGCGCTCTGGTTCCTTCACCATCTCTCCTCAGCCCGGGGCAGTTCTCAGACCCTGTGACCTGCTGCCCTCCCCCAGGGCGTGTGCTCTGCTGCTGTCCCCTGACTCTTCCCCTAGCAGGAGCTTGGAAGTGAGGCGTGAAGGTAGGGTTGAGTGTGCACATGTCTGGCATCTCAGGGCTGCACCACAAGGCACTCGGGGACTCAGTGTGGAGTGCCTGGTTCCCGAGATCCAGGAACCAAGAGTGTCCTCATTGCAGGTTGCAATCGCTAGGGGTCGTAAGTCTGACCCCCTTGGGACGGGAAGGATGACTCTCTCTGTCCCCACAGGGGGCTTATGCAGGTCCTTGGCTGCTGGCAGGGAGCACCCAAAAGCCATGGCACATGCGCAGGCCCAGTCACAGGAAGTGTGTGTGGCCTGCACCCTGTCACCCTCCACGAGCATCCCTGAGTGGGAGGGATCATGACCTTGAATAGCAAACAGAAAACACCATGGCAGGTCAGATGAGAGGGAGACTGTGGAAGCAAGAAAATGTTGGATCTTTTTGCACCTGGAACCTCACTCTTTTCCTGGAGCAAAGCTTACGGGCTATAAAGAATCATCTTCTGAGATTCATCTACCAAGATGAAAGCTGACTCAGGAAATTTCACTCATTCCGGAGTCAGCGACCTTGCCACGCCAAGGAGTAAGGGGCTTCCTGATGCTGCCTCGATCTCAAGTGTAAGGCTCCGAAATCCCTGTCAGGACATGGTGAGGGGCCACTGCATGGAAGCCAGTCCCCTGAAATAGTTTCCCACCAGACTAATTCATATTTCTTTCAAATGATGTCTCCTTATAAATAGAGAACACAATCAAATTATTGTGCATGAAGCTTAATGAAACAGCAGACACAAAGAAAGCTGAAATTTTGTAATATTTCCTTTTCTTTCCTAGTACAGAAGATAATACTATAATATTCTAACATCCCTACTTCCCTGATTTGGATAAACCAACTGTAAAACCAATATTGTTGAGTAGGTGAAAGAGGAGTTGAATAGGGGTTGGGCATTAGTTAATATTACAGAATTACTGTTAATACTCTTAGGTGTGATAATGACATAGTGATAATGAAAACGAGTATTTCTTGGATGTACACAGAAGTGCTGATGGGTGAATAGGACTGAGATCTGTCTTAAATACTTCACCAAAAGAAGACCTGGAGGAAGAGGACAACAAGAGAAAGAGAAAAATAGAGAAGAGAAGACGGGAAGACAAGGCTGGTGAGAATGAAGACGAAGGAAGGAGAGAAAAGATAGGAGACAGAGAAAACGACTGGCAAAATGACGATGCTGCAAAAATGAGGGAATACATTATAATATTCTCTTTATCCCCATATGTGTTTTTAAATTCCCCTAAGGGGTTGTGTGTGCATGTGTGCACGTTTAGAGCCTACAAAAATTTTCTAATAAAAATAAAGATGCAGATTTTTCATTGTCTTCCTTACCAAATGTCTCTTTTCTTTCTTTCTTTCTTACTTTTTTTTTTATGTGCAAGAAGCATCCTGCGAGGCTGACAGGAGATCTCTGAGCGGAAGAGTACAAAGGAGTTGATGGAAAGGCTAATTCACCCATGGATTCCTGACACAATATACTTTTAAAAAGCAGAGAGTGTGAGGAAGAGACGGCCATTGTCACCCTCCTAACCTTTCTCCCTGATTATGCGGCCATCAGGGCTCGGGTCACGGGGAGAATGACTTGGTGGCCGACCGTTTGCCCTGGTTTGTGTACATCAAAAAGCCCTTGTTCTCACCACATTCCCATCGAAGTTTCCCACCTCCTTGAGAAATGCACCAAGTGGTGAGATTAACACAGATGTGAATAAGATGACTCTATTGCCAGCAGCAGCCTGTCAGTGCACCGAGAGAGGCAGGACGTGCAACTCTTAGGAAGTTATCCTATCCTTCGAGGTATTTCAGATCGACACTCCGCAGGCCAGCTGCTAAAAGTTCAATGTAAATTTCTCTCCTGAGCACAGATGGTGGCCAAGCCGAGGAGCGAGTGGGCCTCGCAGACAGAAGGTCAGGTCACGGCTGAAAGACCAAAGAACAATGGCCGCTCGGCTGCCCCAGGTCACCCTGGACCGAGACACCGCCGCTCAGGTCTCTGAAACTGTCTGTTCATACAAAACAGGGGCAAGGACTGCCTATAAGATTTCCTCACACCCGGTCCAAGGAGAAACGGTCACAGGGCCATCACAAACATCGCGGGAAGGTACGGAGGTGTTATTCCCAACTCTCTGATCTCCTAAAAATGCACACCTTTATCTAAAACACTAAAAATCAAGGAGGGATGGGGGTGGCCGGGGAGAGGTCAATGGGGGGAAGAGGAGACACGGGTAATACTGTATGCAATACTTTAAACAATAAAGAATTAAATGTAAAAAAATACAACAAAACTCAAAATCATTGTGAAACTGTTAGGGCTTCATATCTACCAGGAATTGTTTACAAGTGAAAACCGCTTCCTTTAAAATCCTGCACCTTTAGCCTCCACCCCATCGCCGTTTCATTGCAATGAGACGTGAGATATAAAAGACTAATATGGCAAAGACCCATTCACATGTTTTTCATTTACAGGGGATATTATAATGTTATTGTTCCGACAGTGTTTTCTCTCTCTACAAGATTATAATGTAATTTTAAATAACTCAGAAACTCTTCTTTGCTAGATTTTTCCCGTTAGCCCAACACATTGTGCTGGCAGATGCTATAGAGTAACACAAAAGGTATAGAATAGCGCCAGCGAGTATTGCCATCGGGATACTTTTTAAAAGGTCCTACCACTCCTGCGAAGGGAAGCTCCATGTCAGGTCTGGTGGCTCTAACGTTCAGTTCCTGATAGAAAGGACCGTTGATTCCGTTAGCAGGCGCGCCGCCCACTGGGTGGAATAAAACAGTCCCGTTATTCGCACATGTCAGTCAGGAAGCTTCTTCTGAGCACTGAGAACTCTGTGAGGCTTTGGCTGCAGTGGCGCCAAAGCAGAATTTGCTTTTATTTGTTTTTAGATTTTCACTGAGTGCCAGGGATTTCCATTTTGACTGGAAAAACTTTTCATACTAAGTTTCATTATTACTTTCATTTTCAATAGGTTGCCTAATTGTGTTTGTGTCACAGAGACTTGATCGGGTTGAAAGGGAAAATATGTTGGTGAATATGACAAAAAGCTTTGAACTGGGAACATGTCTGTTTGTTTTGTATTCACTTAGGGCTACCTACTTTTACACAGCAGCAATTTCTTTAAAATATTGATACTAAGACCTCAGTCCTATTTTAATTGAATGGATCTGTCACCCTGCTTTCCTTGAATGAAAAGAACTAAAGCCTTCAGTGTTCTGTATTGTAACATAAAAACAGAAAACGCAAGTCAGCCTGTTAGAATGGCCCCCCTCCACTTTTTGTCCACTCTGCCGACTAAAATTGGGGTATCTATATTATCTCAACAAAATATAACATAAAAAACATCTGTGCAAACTGAAACTGAATAAGCGGAATTCTTTGAACATTTCTAATTTCACTGCTTTTAGGCATCCTGAGCAAACGTATTCATGGTTATCTTAGTTAAAACTGGGTTCACTCTGCCAACAATCAATTTGATTGACATATTTACATATCAACTCATCTCATCTTACAAATTTTAAACTTTTTCATTTAAAATTGGATTCAAGTTGGCATCTTTCGAGAACTTTATGTACGTATATTTTAGGTTCAAACTGTGCATTAGAACATTTTTTTTAACTTTTGTAAGTAATAGATACACATATCCAAATGTATATTTATGACCTGTCAGAATGGAAATTTATATGCATGCAGTTGTATCCTCACCACTTCGTGTGAAAGGTGATAATTTTAGGCAACTATAACTGAAATTCTTTTAATAGTATGAACTGAATCGTTCTATCGGTTAGAAACAATATAATAGAAATGAATGACTTAGGAATAAAACCACATCAGTTTCAGATAGAGCGTTATGTCCTCATTGCTGCTCGCTTGTGCCACCGCTTACCTGGTCTTTCACGTCAAGATCCCTTTTAGTTCTGGCTCTGTACTCTCTGTGCTCCTTTTCTGCCTCATCTTTCTCCATTTTGATTTTATTCAATTGATAGCGCATTTCCCCACACACCTGTTAGGTTATAAAAACTAGATCAATAGCTGCTGGAATCTACCAGCTAATGCCTGCAATTAGATCTTTTGGTGCCCCCTAGAGGGCATGTGAATAAAAAACAACACAACTTTCCTAATAATGGCACTTTTCCTATTAGAATATTCAATATAATATTCTGTTAAGATGTGGAGGCAACAGCGGGTCTTGCTGAATATAACAATTTCAAACTATTGATAAAGAAATGCATACTAAGGAATGTAAGTATGTCCATGATTCCTTATGTAAAACCATAGTTTCAATTGCATATTACCATCCAAAATGCACTGTCATCTCAATTTTAAGTAGGTAAAATTATGAATGAAAATATTAAGCTATGGTATTATTCATTTAAATTGTTATAGTTAAATGGACACTCTGTATTATAAAATCTTCCTATAAAGGCTTTATCAGGTAGGTTTTTATTTTATAAAATTTATAAAGAAATTTTTGTCTCTGTTACTAAACTATATTATTGATATTTAGATGTAGTAGCCCATATTAACTCTAAAGTTTTTAGACCATGCCAATCTTATCATGCACAACAAAGTATTTAAATTAAGAAAGATTGTCTGGTAAAGGTCATAAGCTGGAACTAAACACATTCTGCATTTGTAACTAGATTTAGCATAAAAGGAAAAATGTACATTTAAGGGAAATAATTCTAATGTATCATTACATAATGAACACACATAGCATCTTAAAAGTGTCTTTTCTACAGTTTTGTTTTCAATCTGTTGTCTCTGCAGACATGACAATATTTGGAAAATGCAATTAGCAGATAAATCCATGTAAAGAAGTGATAAGCCTCTCGGAGAACTGAAAACCTGTAGTGAGATGAATGAATACACAATTCTGCTCAGTCAGCTCCGAATGGACAAAGAAAAGTTTTAAAATCATGTGTCCTGCAATGGTTATACTTGTCTGAAACCTTTCAAATGTGGTATTTCTCCAGAAATGATGATTAGAACTTTGAAAATTAGTACCATCAATAATGAGGTACTAGAATCTTAGAAAACCTGTATGCATTTCCTATGTTCAAATAAAACCTATTTTTAAAAATAAACTAATCTTGTTCCAAAGTTACAGTGACAGGACAGAAAAAAAGTCAATAAGCTTTCCTCCGGTGGCCCTTATAAGCTAGAAAAAGAATAAAATTACTAAAGATTCTATTTGAAATTCAAATGCTTTCAGTGTGTGGGTTGATCTTTCCCATTTCAAAAAATTAGTAATTTACATAAAGGCATTACTTTTAAAGCTACGTAATGTTTAAAAATTAAGAGCGACAGAAAAAAATAGAGGGTCCCTGATTTACTTTCTTTCATAGTTCTTCACTGTTTCAAATGATTTGATTTACATACATGAATGAAATGAAAATACCCAACTTGATAATAACAGAAAGTAATAATTACACAACAATTGTACAATCACGGTGTTTAAAACCCAACACCAACACAAAATTATTATATGTAACAAACGTCTAAGCATTAGGTCTTCTTGAAAATTATTTTATCCCTTCATTTCCTTTTTAAAGTTCCCTTCCAGTTTAGCATTTGCTAAGTTTATCCATAACATTTAAATTCTATCTAAAATAAATGGACAAATTAAACTGAACTGGAATTATGTTATCTTGAGGCTGGGAGTAACCTCAAGGCACACCTCTGGTGCCTGAGTCCCTTTGGACAATTCTAAGGACAGATTATGCTCATTCTTGGCTGTACATATTTCAACAGAAAGTTCTTTGCCTACGGTGAACTGAAGTCTCCTGCCCTAGCTTTCATCCATAAATCTGGGTTAACCATTTCCATGCCTCTGCATCAGTTCCCCTACTTCTACCCCGCTCTTCACACAAACACATCTATTATGTAGGTAAATATGATATTTTTAAACATCTACATCTGCTAGCTGGATTAAATTCAAGGAAGAAAAAGAAAAGTTAGGCTCCCTTTCCTAATGTATGTTAAAGTTCACTTTAAAGTTCATTTTAATTACTAAATTATAAAGCAACAAGGGCATACAATAGGTCAAAATTTAGGAAAATACGTTGAGAAATAAAATTCAGTATCACAAGGGCATGCATTCTGAAATTATCTGTGAGTGTAATGGTCAAAAAGGATTCATTTAACTTATTACGTCATGCATGCCATTGTTTGCTTTCTTCCTGTTCATGCAATTGATTACTGAAATCTACATGGACTTCTAGAGTTTCTTAACTACATACCTTACATTAGCCAGTTAAGACTATTAAACATGTTAGTTCTAGGTTCACAAGTTTGTAATGCCCATACAGCAAAATATATGACTTTTAAAGTATAAATTTAAAGACCAATAAAATAATTAGCTGTAGTAAAAGAACATTGATTTTAGAGACCAAGTCTGAAAAAAAGACCAAGTCTGCAAATTTCATGTAAAGCACATGCCTCATGTTGTAAATATATGTCTTTTGGTGAATTATGAAGATCAGACGATCAAACCTCTGCTATATCTGGCAAAAATTACTCCTAATTAGCAAATTTTTAAAAAAAACCACAAGTTTTATCAAATATTCCATAATTAAATAAAACTTGCTTATTTATAAGTCTGACTCAGCCACTGATCTCCTAAGCCCTTTGAGAATACCATATGAGTCTAATTCATCTTCGTACAGTATTTGCAGCACCCAGCCAACACTAAGTACTGGACATGTTTGCTGAGTGACAATTAGGTGGGCTTTTATTAACTTGAAATAACAAAACTTTTCTGCTCCAAACTTCTTTCTGAGCTTCGTACATTAGGACAAAAAGTGTCAAGGAAGCCCTGACTGGTTTGGCTCAGTGGATAGAGCGTTGGCCTGCAGACTGAAAGGTCCTGGGTTCGATTCCAGTCAAGGGCATGTACCTTGGTTGTGGGGACATCCCCATTGGGGGCTGTGCAAGAGGCAGCTGATCGATGTTTCTCTCTCATCAATGTTTCTAACTCTCTATCCTTCTCCCTTCCTCTCTGTAAAAAATCAATAAAATATATTTTTTAAAAAAAGTGTCAAGGAAAATATTTAAGTAATTATTAAACAAAAATGTTTCTTTGTACCTTTGTAGCATCCATTTCCCGGGAAGCGAGCTGGTTTTGAATTTCTTCTAGTTGGTTCACAGCTGAAACCTTCTCCCTTGTAGTCTTTTCCACCTGGGCCTCCAGGTGGGCGATGTTCTGAGACAGAGCCAACATCTGAAAGAGGAAGTCCAAGTCCTAAGTGATAATGTCATTGGACAACTAAATATTAAATATTGAGTTCATAGAGTCTCAGCCACTGAGCTCTCTGAAAGTCCTTTCTCTGTGGATTGGTATGTCCATTTCTCTCCTCTTCAACTCATCTGACCCCCGTGACTTAAGTATGCACTTCCCTGGTCTCTATCGTCATTTTGGAAAACATGTAACCGATGGTAAAATCAAAGTGTTGGTTGAAACTCTATGGTGACCGATAGCAGACACTTAAGTTATGGGAGAGATGGACATGACTACATTTCAGAGGAGGTTCAGGGAATCAGACAGCTCTTGAATCCTTCTCCCACACACAGGCCATAGAGGATTGATTGACTGGGAGAGCTGGAGGGGCGGGCACTTCAGAGGGAGCTACTGGTGGCCTAGGAAACGCCGTCCCACCTCCAATGCCACCAAAGAGGTTCCCCAGCCTTCCCATGACCTCCGGGCCCACTCCTCCCATGGGAGTCCCCTCAGCCACATCTCTCCTCCAGGAGGCTTCAATAGTTCCCAGCTCCCAGGACAAACAGAAGCTCCTTCAGATACTAAGGGTTCCTGCTCCTCAGGAACCTGCACTGGGCGGCCCTGCCTGCTCTTTGCAGCCGCCACCCGTTCTCATTGGCTGCTGTCCATGCCGTCCTGGTGCTGGAGTATTTTCACTATCACTGGGGCACGTGCTCCTACAACCACCTTGGTCTATGTCTAGGGGACCCAGCCTCTGCGTCCCCCTGCACAGCGCTTCTCACACTGTTCTCAGTCATCTGTTTCCTCACCAGAACTTCTATGAGCCTCAAGGGCACGCTCCTCGAGAGGCACCCAATGTTTGATAAATGCATGAATAATGAGAATAATGGCTTTTCTGAGGGACTCTATGGGTACCAGGTTCTTAGTGTCTCTTCTCGGTGTTATTAAGGCTTTCCAGATCTTAGATTTAACCTTCATAGTTTTATTGTTGGCAATTACATTTTACTCTTCCCCAGTAAGTCGCATTTTCTAGGCGCCTAATTTCTTATTTATATTAGCAGTTTTATTTTATTGCTTTATTTTTATTTTTGGAGGGAGAAAGGGGGAGAAAGAGAGAGAGAGAGAGAGAGAGAGAGAGAGAGAGAGAGAGAGAGAGAGAGAGAGAGAGGGAGAGAGAGAGAGATATCAATTGGTTGCCTTCCATATGTGCCCGGGGCTCAAACCCGAAAGCACAGTTTTGTGCCCTGACCAGGAATTGAACCAGTAACCTTTCAATGAATGGGATGAGCTACACCAGCGGGGCTAGCAGTGCTAACATGAAGAAGCAATGCTACCTCCCCCAGAGCAAAACACAGAAGGCCACCTGCCAGTTTCTAAACTGTTAAAACAAGGACTGACAGCCGATCTGAAGTAATGACATGTGAATTCTCCCCTTGCACAATGAGGTGGATGTAAGTTCAGTTTTACAACTGAAGTCGGTAACTCAAATTGTGTGATAAAAATCAAGGTTGCCTTGAAATACGGAACTCCGCTGACACGTATGAAAATAATGAGTCCTGCAGCTGTTTTCTAACTGAGACAGTAGTTGTATTAACTGGGGGTTGTGGACAATCGTCTATTTGACTTATGGCTACAAATCTGATTTGTACGTAAGATTATCTGAACTAATGCCAAGCTACAAACCGTCCTTACGCCATTCCAATTCAAACCTAAAGGTCAGAAGAAGCTCAATGTAACAAATCAAAACTATTAATTTAAGTTCCTTAATATAAAAATTCAAGTTCATGAATATCCATATTCTGAATATGTCATGACAGCTTCTCTGGAACCATACAGCAACCATAAACCAAACTTTAATGACCAGCTACTGTTAATCATATATGACTTATGGGGAGATATGATGAACACGTGATCACTGTGTGGTTTTTGAAGTAACTGTTAGACATGTTAGCAGAAGTGCTCGTAAATACTGAGTCCCTTTGCATGACAAGGCGTAGAACACATCACACTCCCTCCATCTGACCCCTCCCTCTGCCACCCGCCACTTCTCTCTTCTGCCTGTTACCTGTCTGCTCCCTCCTGTCACCCACCCCCGAGCCTCCCCTCCGAGTCACACCTTCTTCTCCCCACGCCCACCATCTGGAAGCCAGCATGGCTCTGCGGGAGCTTCTCCATCCACATCTGTCGCGGCGCCAGCAGGAACAGGGACAGCTGCGACACTGCCGTGTCCAGGGCGGCGGCGGCATCAGGTAAGTCTTTCAACTTTGACAGGGGCGAGCCAGAGACAAGGACACCCAGGCTGGGGGGCCCGGCGGAAAAATCTACACTGACTCAGCCCCTGGTGTGCTGAGAGCACAGGATGCCGCGGTGCTCCCTCCACAAGGCACAAGGATGAAGGATCCTAGCAAAGGGTTACCTTCCGGGGAACCAAGTGAGGAAATGCACCCACCACGGGAGCTCAAAACACAGATGACGGATGACTGATTGGATGCATAAGCCCGAGGGACTCGGTGCAACCAAAGACCATCACTTAGGACAGCAAACACACACAGCAAGGACCTTGCGCGGGGGAAGGATTTAAAACCTGTCCGGGCAGAAGGCAGCTGTGCACCTAGGGCTGCCCACTCTCGTGACATTGTTATATTAAAATAAAGGAGAGAGAAGACAAATAATAAAAAGAAAGGAAGGAAATCTAAGAGTGCAAGCAAGCGTGCCTTGCTGCTGGGAGGTGGGGAAGCAGCTCTGGCAGTAACTACAGGACATTTACAACCTCATGATGAACGGTCCATCTCCCGCCCCAGTTAATTGCCTGCAAGGCAGTACGACATACATTCCCTCTTAATCCCCTGGGAGAAAGAATTATATTGGATTAATTTTCAACTGAAAAAGTGAGATTCAGTAAATTAAATAATTTGCCCAAGTCCATTCAAGCTAATAAATAAAAAGTAGAGCTAGGCTTCATATTCAAATCTGTCCGCTTTTTCACTCACATGAAGACCCAAGAAATCTAATAAGCCATAAGCTAAAATGCATGAAATGGCCACTCGAAATTAGGCGTTGTATTAGGTACTCTCAAAACATTATCGTATGGAATCCAAGCAATTCACTGAGTAGATCAGCTCCATTATTTACCCTTGAAATTTAGAGAGGTCTAATTCTTCAAGGTCACAGTAAGGTCAATTTAGGTTCAACCCTAAGACTTTTACTCCAACGCCGCTTTCTGCCATTTGCTGGTGACAGCACCAACCCCAGCGCTGGAACCACTTGCAGCCTTTATTCCTGCACCTGGACTTAGGGAAGGGCCTACAGATCAAATGACAACCAAGTCTCCCTGAGGGCAAGACAGATGACTCAGACTCAGAAAAACATTGCGTCTCTGTTGTCACCTTTATTCATGAAAGAATTGTCAACATAAGAAAGAAGCTCTGTTACCTGCAGAAGCACCTGGAACAGTGCCTGGTGCATGCCAGCCTTCCCTTGTCCTTCCTTAGCAGGGATTCTTGTTAAGATATTTTTACACAGAACTACTCAGCGAGGCAAAACTTTCCACTAAACAACCGGAAAACAAAAATCTCCTAGGTGTGAATCGTTGCTGGTCTTTGCAATCGATTCCATTTTCTCTCAGCTCACGGTTTTACCTCCCTCCAGGCCTTAGTCATGTTGGTATGGCCAGGATTCCTCCCCATCCTCTGCATTTCTAAATCCTCCCTATTCTTGGAAGCTCAGCTGAGATGCCCCCTTCTCCGAGAAGCCTTCCATGATCTCTTGCAGACAGGGATTCTGATCCTCTGAATTCTCAGCATTTTATTCATACCTTTCGAATGGTTTTTGCTGCCTCTTATATTACATTCATTCATTCAACAAAAATATACGGAGCACATTTTATGTGAGAGGGATGTTCTAAGCTATGAGGGTGTTCAGAGGCCATACAATCAGGGGATTCATAGTAAAATAGGGGAGACAAACAATTCAACAAGAACTTGCAATAAATTGAGTTTGGGAGCCTACGGGAGAGGCTCCTAACTCAGCCTTGGGAAGCTGTGAGAGGAGGTGGTACCAAGGACTTTGAAGGATCCATTGGAGTGGGCAGAGGAAGATTCCTTCAGGCAGGGGGCAAATCACAAGCAAAATCCTGAAATAAACAGGTAGTATGGCCCTGTCTGGTTTGACTCAGTGGACAGAGCATCAGCCTGCGGGCTAAAGGGTCCCAGGTTCAATTCAGTCAAGGGCACATGCCCGCCCGGGTTGTGGGCTCCATCCCTAGTGTGGGATGTGCAGGAGGCAGCCAATCAATGTTCTCATTCATCACTGATGTTTCCATCTCTTTTTCCCTCTCCCTTCCTCTCTGAAATCAATAAAAAA
>PVJC01035974.1:0-17984 GCA_004026665.1 Murina feae | reverse complement strand
GGGCCTTGTGCTTAGGTTAGCTGACCAGCATCCCGTTTGCTCAGAACTGTTCTTCCTGTAGCACGGACAGTCCCCCACCCCCGGCAGCCTTTTAGTCCGGGGCAAACTGGGCTGTCTCCCTTTCTCAGGGCAGATTAGGAGATTGAAGAGATCACAGATGTCTGATTCTCTTCCCTTTGCCTGGTTTTCTTTAGATATCCATGTGGCAATGGAAAACTGTGGGAGGCCCCAGAAGTTTCCACTGCCTACCCCCCAAACTATATGACATCACAATGAAAAGCAGTCCCCCCCACCAAAGGCTAGGACCCCTCCCCCCAGTTACCCCTCTTCCAGGGGAAGTCTCATCCAGGGACTAAGGTCCTGGCCCCCTGCTCCCACTCACACACCTCAGGCAAGAGCAGAGCCTAGGAGCCAGGGGGAGCTGGCCAGGAGACAAGCCCCAGGTTGCCATCTGGTGGTAATTCCCCAGGGAAGAGATTTGCCCAGGTAACCTCTAGGTCAGGCTCCTTTAAATAGCCCCAAATTGCCTTTGACACAGGCAACCTGGGGTCACTGCTGGGGGAGAAAGACCCAAGGCGTTGAAGGCCACACCCCCAATGGTACTACCTTGAAGCCACTCGTGGGGCTGAGCCTTCCAGCTGTGCCGCAGCCCTCCATGGGCATTCCTAGGGTGCTGCTGCAATGGGTCCCCGGGAGGGGCAGGCCCTCCCTTGCCCAGGCCTAGCTGTTTTCTTTTAGAAAACACCAGACCTCTGCCTCCCCCCACCACGACTCAAACACACACACACACACACACACACACACACACGCCTCTGTTGGTCCCCAAGCACGAGCATCAATGTGCAAGATGAGAACTCAAGGTTCAAAGGAGACCTGGTGGGGAAGCTTAGAAAGTGCTACTCCCCAGGCCCCACCCAGCTATGGTTCTACACACACTCACACACACACTATCTCGCGCGCGCACACAGAGCAGAGAGATGGAGCATGCAGGTGCCTGGGCCCTGTTTGGAGCATGGCATCCCTCATGGCATCAGGTCAAGGGGGTGGGCAAGCTGCCTGGCCTTGGGCCTCTCACTCAGAGCCAGGCCCCCCAGGCTGGCCAGGGAGCTGTCAAATCCCCCACTACAGAGACAAATGGAGCCGTCAGAGAAAATAGCTTCTAATGGGGAGCAGGAGCCAGGCTGGGCTGGGCTGGGGGGAGGACTCTGCTGGCCAGATGTGAATTCTTCACTAATCACACCAAATTGGCCCAATTTGTTCACTGACACGCGGGGGACCAGCTTCATCTTTCCCTCTCGGAGCAGGCTTGCCTCCCTCCCGCATGGAAGCACTTTTGCTCTAGGGATGGGGCTGGCCAGCTGACAGGCTGGGAGAAAAGGAGTGAGGCCTGATTTACACACACCGCCCTCCCCGGAGGAGCTCAGGAGGGGCCTCGGGCTTGCCTCCCTCCCATCTCCGCCAGCTCCCGGAGCCCTGGGTGCTGAGGGCCACACAGTTTAGGGACTTGGAGGAGGGGTTAGAGAAAAGAAGGTGTCCAGGGCATCTGCTTCCTTGGAGATGGCTGGCATAGGAAGGAACTGCAAAGTTGGGGACATTGTTGGAAAGAGCAGGGAGGGGTCTTGGGAGAGGCCAGGGGGTCATTTAAGGCAAGATGATGTCATCTCTCGGAGGCAGCAGCTTATCAGGTCCCATGAGGGCCACAAACTCCGAGCACGCTGGTGAGGAGAGGCATGGAAGGGCCTTGTCCCCTCTCTCCAATAGGGGTGAGCCGAACGGACCCCCGACGCTTATTAAAAACAACCACCACTGTGCACTGAAGACTGGACATAGCAGGGGGGGCTGCCAGGGGCTCTGAGGACTTCCTCACCCACATTCCCTTCACTTGCGTTCTCTTTGCCCAAGGCAGAAGAAAAGGTGATGAGATGGGCATCTGCTTGGAGGGTTCTGGGAGGTAGGGTAGGAGTGCTGATGTGGGGATCAGCCAGGACAGGGACGTAGATGGAGGCCCTGGCCTCTGGAACGCTCTCGTTTCTGTCCTATGCAGGGAGGACTCGTGTTCAGGTGCTCACTCATCCGAGGTCCATTGTCCCCCCCGACTCCCACCTCACCCTCCACCCAAACAGCTACCCTGGGACCCAGAGGTTTCAGTTCACTCAACCCGGGAAGATGAAGTAAAAGGGAAAGGCTGTGAAGACCCTGACGCAGGCTCAGGGCTGTTTGGGCAGAGAGTTCTGGGGTTTGGGGTCTAGAAAGGGGGTTGTGCCAAATCCCCCTTCGTTTCATGGAGGGCTCATTCTTGGGGAGGGGATCTGGCTGGAAGAGAGCCAGAACTGGAGGTCCAAGGCAGGCCCGGACTTCCTGCCTGAAGACTGGAGAGAAGGTGAAGGACTTCCAGGTGCCCCAGTCTAGCCAGCTCCAGGAGCACCGCTCCTCCTCATGCCCCATTTTCCACGCTTGCTTCCCACCACCTGCGAGCTAAGCCATTCCTGCCCCTGGGGAGGGCCCTGAAGAACTTTCGCCGTCACCTTTCACCCTGTTCCAAACCTTTCCTGGGCCAATCCTGTTGCAATCAGTGCTCTGTCCTTGTGGGGAATTCCACTCCAGGAAACCAGGGAGGGGAGGGCCAGCCCTGAGGGGGAGATGGGCCACGGGATTCTGGGAAGTCACCTGGTGTGATAACCTGTGGGGCCAGGTATGGCCTCCTCCGGGAGGGAGGAGCATCGGAGCTGGAAGCAGGAAACTCAGCAGTTGGACAAAGATGACAGAGGCAGCTGAAGTCAGAGGGCAGCCTGGGAGAGAAAGCAGAGGGGAGAAGAATCAAGGTGCCGAACAGCCCCATCCTGCTCCATCAACAGCTAGATCTGGTGTCTCAGTAACTCCTGCTCCTCCCTACCTCACCTGCCTCCCTACAGTTTCCTGGCTAACCAGAGCGCCTCCTCCTGGTGGGATTATAGGCCCGGCTTCCGTAGGGCTGAGCATAAATAGGTGAGGAAGGCAGGACATCGGCTGCTTATAGAAGCACCCTCTACTTCTATTTCCTTGCACAGTTCCCTGTTGACTTGTGGACTTATCGTCCCTAAGAATCCGAGCTCTTCCTTCCACTCAGAGTCACACTGACTCGAGTCTGAATTCTAGTTCTGCTACCTGCTTGCCCTGTGACCACAATCTATTATTGCCTGGTTCTGAGCTTTAGGGACCCTCTCAGAGCCCCAGTTTCCTCATCAGTAAAGTGGGAAGCCTACCACAGGGGGCGCTGGAGTAGATCACTTAAACCTTTTGCGTGGTGGCACCTAGCACATAGAGCCAGCTGACTGACTGACTGAATGAATGAATGAGTGAGTGAATGAATGAATTTGAAGGGTTCTCTATTTATATCTTTTGCCTGATTTCCTTACAGATTTCTGGGCACCGTCTGGCTTTCCAACAGAACAGGGGCCTAACCCCTCCCTGTCTGTGTCCCCATCTATAAAATGGGAAACGATAGAAAGGGCTACCTCTGGGGTGATCGTAAGTCCAGATAGAAACCTCGGGGCCGTGTCTGGCATTTAGAAGAGTCGGGGGAATGTCGGTTTTGTTGGACTAAAGCCACTCTGTCCATCCCCCACCACACAGAGCAGGCCATTTCCTCCAGCCCACACCACCCTGTCTCCACAGGACCTGGAAGGCGATGCCCCGGGGCCCTTCCTCTCGCCCTAATCTCATTGCCTTACAGGCCCAGTCCTCCCACCTGGGAGATCAGAAAGTCCTTTGCTCAGTCGGCTTCTTCTCTCAGAAGTTCTCTCTCCAAGACCTGGAAACTCCAGCACGTTCCTCAGAGCCCCCTGGGCCCCATCCAGGCCCCAGTACCTGCGGCTGGCCCGCCCCTCACCCCATCTCCAGGATTAGTTGGTCCTGCCCTGCTGGAAACCAGCGACCTCCTTCTCAGACCTCCTCCCCACACCGCTCTGGCTGGCACCTGGGCCGGTCTCTTCCAGCTGGCGGGGCTGTGCACAGGGAGCCCGTAGAAGGCCTTGGGAGGAGTGCTGGGTGCCAGGACCAGCCTGGGCTGGTGGCTCAGGCCTCCTCTTGCTGAAACCTGCCACCTCCCAGGCCCTGTGGACACACTCATCCCCTTCCCTTCCGCTGCCGCCAAACACCTTTACCTAGAAACCAACCCTTCCTCCCTCCCTCCCCTCCTGCCCGGGAAGGGCCCTGCCAGCTTGTCGCTGGGCGTGGGGCCTGTGGTCCTGGCCTGGCCCTCTCTCCACAGGCCCTATGGCTGACCTAGCCCCATTCTGAGGTAGCCCTGTCCCAAATGGGGGGAGAGGAAACACAGAGGCTCTTGGCCAGCAGCATTTCTCACAGTTCTCCCTGGGGCCCTGAAAGAGCGGAGCTGGGTGTGGGGGACACCACTCACGGCAACCTACTCAGAATATGTTTATTTCAAGCTTCTGTCTCACCCTTGGTGGACATGAGCACATGCACATGCATATTTCACTCCATATTATCTCCAAGTTCACTTTAAAATAAAAGGCCAGATTCTAGTTAAATTATTATTTTAATATATATTTTTTATTTTAGTTTTTAAATATATTTGTATTGACTTCAGAGAGGAATAGAGAGGGAGAGAGGGAGAGAAACATCAATGATAAGAGAGAATCATCGATTGGCTGCCTCCTGCACGCCACCCAATGGGGATCCAGCCCTCCAGCCGGGCACGTGCCCTGACCAGGAATCAAATCGTGACCTCCTGGTTCATAGGTCAATGGTCAACCACTGAGCCACACCAGCCGGGCTAAATTATTTTTTCCCTCCAAAAATATTTGGGTCAAATAGACATAAAAGTGTGCGTGTGCAATGGCTTTGGGGATCCCCAGCATGTCGCGGGCAGCCCGGGCACATCTGTGTCTGTTGGAGAAGCTCCGGCCGAGAGAGCAGGAGGCGGGAGGTCTGGGTGGGGAGCATGACCAGGTGGTCAGGGAATTAGGGGAGAATTCTGGCCACTGTTCCTGGGGACTGGCCAGGTCATGGTGTCTCCTCTTCCCTTGCCTGCTCGGACCTGGTCTGAGACCACGTTCTTCAGCCCGAACTCCCAAGCACACCCCGTTTTTCTCAGATTTCCCCCCAGTGGGTTTCCCGCAAGGTCCATTGCTCCAACTCTGCTGAGCGCCAACATGGAGCCTGGCACAGCCCACATCTGCCCCCACAGCAGCACCTTCCTCTCCCGTCACTCGGTGCCTCGGCTTCCTCGTCTGCAAACCTGTGGGTTGAACTCAGATCTCGAATGCTCTTACTCTGCGTATGGGGGCTGTAGGCCTCCGTTTTCTTCAAATAACGTGCTTCCCTTCACTCTGCAGCACGTGTTGAGCAGCTATACACCCCGCTCTGTGCACCGTGCTGGGCGGCAGGTGAGCGTGGGTTCCTGCCACACGAAACTCAGGTGCGGGGATTAGCATTACCTCGGAAGTCTGCCTTTCTCTTTCCGTGGCGTATGCTCAGCGCATCCCAGAGTAGCAGGGACCCAGGCCCGCCCCGCCCCTGTGCTGGGTGAAGGCCACACGCGGACGCAGAGAGCGCAGGGATGAAGCACGCAGGCTGAAATGCTGGAGGCCGGGTCCACACCCAGTCACCGGACTTATTGAACCATGCCTCAGTTTACCCATGTAAAATGAGCTGCTCCCCCCGCCCCCCACTCCATCTGGCCTCTTGCCACGCAGCTCTCCTGAGCTCTCTCTGCTCCCACACCCCGGCCTCTTGCTGTCCAACCTGCCAAACGCTGAGCAAATGCCCACGCGAGGACCATTAGCTCTGCTGTTCCTTGTGCCTCGATTGCTAGGCCCCCAAATACCCGCTCTCTGCCCAGACATCGCCACCTCCAGGAGGCCCATCCCACCACGACTCTGCCCCTTTTCGCCACTCCAGATTTCTGCAGAGCATTTCTCACTACCTGACGTGACATCTCCATTTTCTCGCGTGTCTGCTTCCTCCCTCCCCCACTAGACCGTAAGCTCCAAAGGCGCAGAGACTTGGTCTGACTCTTTAAATGATGATTACTGTGTCCCCTGTCTGGCACGGGATAACGCCTGGCACCTAGTAGGCGCTCAAACATTTTTTTCCTCGAATTAATCTTGAATAAATAAGTAATGGAAACGAAATGAGCTACAGCCTGTGAGGGGCTTGGCACCAACCCTGGCACGTGTGAGCGGCAATAAATGGCAACTTGTATTCCTCCACGCGCACCAGCGGGCCTGACTGACGAGGATTGGAATTTCATGAGGAAGAAAACAGAATTCAGCCAAAATTACATCTCTACATATTGCTTCATGCAGTAAACATCTCTGCTGCTGTTTCTGTCGTCCATCTCGATTAGAAGATGGTTGCGCTGCTGTATGTGCTCCAGGAAAACCCAGCCTGCTCAGCACCGGCCGGCTCCTGGCTTCCGGAAGCCCCTTCTTCCCATCGCCGAGGGAGCTGGTGGGAAGAAATCGGTGAGATGTCACATCTACGGCACCTGGGCCTGTGGGGAGACCCCTCCCAACGCTGCTGATCGGTGATGACAGAAGGGGGAACACCTGCTTCTGGTGTCGAGTATGACCTGTGAAGCACAAAGGTCTCTCTTCCTCTCCCCTCCCTACCCTCCTCTCCCCTTCCCTCCCTCCCCTCCTGTCCTCTCCCTTCCTTTCCTCTCCCTTCCTCTTCTCTCCTCTCCCCCTCCTCTCCTCTCCTCCCCTCCCCTCCCCTGCTCTCATCTCCCTTCCTCTCCCCTCTCCCAACAGGGCTGTGGCACAAGCTGGAAGGATGACAGTCCCTGATGGACTGTCAAGAAGCCAGATGGAGTGGAGGGAGCAGCCCATTTTACATGGGTAAACTGAGGCATGGTTAAATAACAGGTCAAAGGGCCTGCCCTCGGTGGCTACATCATTAAATGAGCACTTACTAGGCCAAGCTCCTCGAATCCCCTACCGGGCAGGTGGGGTTAATAGCCCTATTGACAGCTGGACAAACAGCCTCAGAGAGGTCAAGCCGCTGGCCCAGGGCCAGAGCACACACCCAGTCTCCGCCCCCTGGAGCCATCACGGTGGGCAGTCATGTGGGCGACACGGAGGAGAGGTGTGGCCCTCCGGGTGGCCTTCCAGTGGGGAGAGAAGTTCACAGGGCTGGGAATGAGATGGGGCGACCAGGGAACAGAAGGGAGGATGCCATGGTTGGGGTGCCCGCCTGGGATTCAATGGCGGGGCAGGGTAGGACGGGACATGAGGAGCCCAGCCCAGGAGGAGAGACTGTCGCCCTACCTCCATGCCCATGACCCCGCCCCCCCAGAGCAGGAAGCCAGGGTGTCCCCAGCCACCCCCAAAGTTACGGGAGGAGGTGGTGAGGACTCAAAGTCGTCAGGGCCTTGAGGGGAGGAGAGAGGCCAGTCCAGGAGACACTGGCCCGGCGTTGGACTTCGTAGGCATCTGCCTGCAGCAGAAACCAGGCGGTGGGGCCAAAACACAGCGGTCCGTCCGCATGGGCCCAGTGCCCAGGCCTGCAGAGCTGGGGCAGCATAGGCTCTGAGCCCACGTGGGGAGGGCGACGAGGGGCCCACAGTGCTGGGGCTTGGCTGCCTCATGGTTTTCTGGGGAGGCTCCTGGTGGATTAGAGATCTGCTCAGAGAGGGGTGGGGTGGGATGGGCGGGGTGGGCCCAGCCACTGGGCTGCGCTGGGGAGAAAGAGGTGGGTTTTGGTGTGGGACAGGCCTGGGGTCCGCACTGTCCAAGTCTAGCCAGAAGTCGGGTGGCTTTTTGTGTTAACCCAGCCCCGCAGGGCTGCAGACAGATGCAAGGGCTGCTCGCTATTGGCTAAGGCAGTGCTTCTCAACCTTCCGGCCCTTTAAATACAGCTCCTCACGCTGTGACCCAACCATAAAATGATGTTCGTTGCTACCTCATCACTGTCATGTTGCTACTGTTATGAATTGTAAATACCTGAGATGCAGGATGGTCTTAGGCGACCCCTGTGAAAGGGTCGTTCGACCGCCAAAGGGGTCGCGACCCACAGGTTGAGAACCGCTGCCCTACAGCGAGGCTGCCACCTCCTCCAGCCAGGCCCAGGCTTGCCGCTCCCCCTCCCGCACGGGAGCTGGCCGGGAGAGAGGAGCTTTTTCCTGAGAGGACCCCAATTCGTTAGGGAGGTGACCCAGAAGAGGGGCTGGGCCTCCAGCGCAGGCTGGATGACTTCAAAGGGCGGTGGGTGGGGTTGGCGCCTGGTCACAGGTGCCACTCAGGGTGGGCCAACCTGCCCAACCAGGTCAGGGCTTGTGCCGCACCCCGCCCTCTGCTCAGAACATCACAGCACAGGCCTGACAGCAGCCCCACCCTCCAGGGACTCCTCAGGGCCTCGGGAGCAAGACCTGAGACACAGGATACAGGATCCGAGACACAGAGAGGCTGGCAGCTCATCCCATCCATTCTTCCACCCTGGTGCCTACACACACCCACACCCACATGCACACCCACACAGCTCCCTGGCAGGGGTGGAGCTGGGTTCCAGGGTCTCAGTAGGCTACACCTAGCTTTGTCCACAAGTCTTCCCTGACTATCTTCTCCTCCTTCTGGAATTCTTAGGAAACCAGCAGAGGGTAGGCCCGTCCCAAGCCTGGCACTGGCTCCTTTGGATTGTGGAATCCTTGGAGCTGAGAGAGTTGGCCTCAGCCCCCTCTCAGCATGGAGTTCTCTGCCCCTCCCCAGACCACACACAGGACTGAGCTAGGGCCTGGGGCTTAAAATGAGGAAACAGCCTCAGTCTGCTTGCCTGTAAAATGGGAATAATGATAGTACCTACCACATTAGCTTGTTCTGAGGATTAAATGAAACACCAGGTAAAGTTCTGAGCACAGAGCCTGGCATATAGTAGGTGTTCAATAAATGCCAGGTGTCATTAGTATTCATATGGATTAAATGAAATACCAGGTAAAGTTCTGAGCACAGAGCCTGGCATATAGTAGGTATTCAATAAATGCCAGGTGTCATTAGTATTCATATTACTCTAGTGGGGGAGACTACATATGGAGAAGCACATACAGTGTGGAAAGGACTGGACTCTTGCACACTGTGTAGGTCCTGGCCATGTATGGTTCAGTGTTTGCCCCTGTACCACACCTGCTGCTGCACCTGCAGCTCACCCCAAAGCGATCTCCAGGATTCAGACTGACCCACACGTCTATCAGGGGGGACGCCAAGCCCCCAGGCAGAGGCCGGGAGGGTCAGGGAGGCACATCTGGTGAAGACTCACGGAGGGAGAAAGGGCTCCTGAGGAAGAGTGTCAGCCAGTGGGGCTCCAGGAAGGCCTCCGGGAGGAGAGAGCTCCCAGGAGCAGTGGGAATAAGCAGAGGGAAGTGGCTCCCAGTATCCTGGGCCAGAGATAGGGTGGGACAAAGGAGGTTAGGGGGAGGGGAGAGTCCTGGGCTGGTGCTGGGGGAACACAATAGGAGGTGAGGGGGTGGAGCGGTCAGAGGACTGGGGAGGGGTCCCCACTATGGCTCTTTTCAGGCCCTGGGCGGCATGCATTGCGGAGAGCCCGGCTCTCCGGGCCAGCCAGGCCTCTGCTGGGTGTAGTTATCTGCAGGCAGGTGGGCGGTATTTACTGAGCACTCGCTGTGCCGGGCCTGAGCACAGGCAGGGTCCTTACACCTGGGGCACCTACAGTCAGAAGGGAGCAGTGACCCCTCAATCTGAGAAGTCCTCCTGGGGACAGACATCAGGCTGGACAGAAAGGGAGGGTGAGGGGCAGGGGGCACTGCTGGGAGCAGGAAACGTGCCAGGGCAGAGTGGGCCACCTGAGGGCCTTCCCTGGGGGGGGGGGCGGAGGGGGGAAGGAACTCGGGGTGGCCTGGCCGAGTGGAGTGGGCTCAGCAAGTCTCCCGGGCCCCTAGGTAGGAGCCACGGAGGGGGTGAGGGTAGGAGGGATGCCCTGGCTCTCCTGGCAGTGGGAGCCGGATCTGCCACATTCCTTGGAGGCCCTGGTTGCCATCCTACTGGGCTTGGAAAAGCCCCCGGGGGCAGGCTGGTCTCAGGGCTGGAAAAACTGGTCCCCCCCCCCTTAAGCCTGGAGTTCCAGGAGAGGGTGTGGGGAGGAACTGGAGGTTCCCTACATTCCACAGGGGATGGGAATGGGAGAAGAGTGGGGGAGGAGAGAAGGCAGAGGAAGCACATGGGAGAAGGAACAAGTGAGGCGGAGCGGCTCCAGCCAGTGAGGAACGCCGCTTGGCTGGACTTGGCTGGCTGGACTTGGCTGGACGGTGGGGCATTTTTAATAGACCTCGGAGGCAGGACCAGAAAGGGGTCAGATTTTCCCCTTTCCCAGTCTGAGAGGGAGGATGTCCTGCTTATAAGCAGTAAAGCTTGAAGTTAGACATCAAGAAGAACTTCCGCAGCAAACGAGCTGGATGACTGTGAGGGAAGAGGGATGTATTCTCTGAGGAGAAAGGAGAGAGTGGCTTTCAGGCTGAGAGGAGCCCAGGGGGTACAACCTTAGGCTGTGACTGACGGCCTGGTCACCATCTCCTCCTTCCTCACCATATGGGGCTTCAGGCAGGACAGGGGCACTGTCCCTCTCTCCCCTGGATCCCTCCTGCTCCCTGGGCCCTTAGGCTGCGTTAGACCTAAGAAAAGGCCCTGCCCTTGCCATGACCCCTGTAAGAGTGCCCTTTGCAACAAGAGATTTCGCGTTGACCCAAAGAAGGAACCTGCAGCCAGAGGGACACTGAAGTCCCCACATTGGTCCAGGGGGCATGACCAGCCCAGCTCTGGGCTGAGAACACTCTCACTGCTTCCTGGGTCCTCCTCTCCCCTCTGGGCTATGAGCTGCCCTGTCTCACCCCAGCCCCATCCCCCGCCCCCCGAGCCCCTCCCCAACCAGGACCTGTTATGCTGCTGGTACAGAGTAGGTCTCAGAAAGTGTGGGGTGGGCTCTAACGGACCAAGCTCGAGCCCCTGAGATTTCCACGGCTCTGGGATCTTCTTCCCTAGAAACAAAACCCAGTCCCTCTTGGAGAGAAAAAGAGCAGGTTATCTGCTCAAGGTCACTTCCCAGCATTCAATGAGGTGACACCGAGCTTTTGTTTCTCAAAATGCAGGCCTCATATCAACCCCTCTCACCCCCCACCTCACCCCCGCCTCGGAATCAGGAGAACCCTTGCTCAAATGCAGATCCCCAGGCTCCCGTGGTGACTCCCTGCACCCAGACACCTGGACTTCATCCTGCTTCCCGTCCAGTCCCCACCCCCAGGCCCATCCATGATCCTGAGACATTTCAGGAATCTCTGCAAGGGACCAGCTCAGTGAGCAGTTCCTCGGGGGCCTCCAAGCCTCCTGCAGCTCCAGGAGCACAGTGTGAGTGGAGGGGAACTTCCTGGTGGCAAGAGGCCTGAGAAACCAGGACCCTAGCCCAGGGCTTGTTTCTTGCATTTGACACTGGCTTGTTGCTTGTTAATGTTCTTGCTAATGTTCGTTGCAAGCCCACTGAGTGCGGGACAGTGCTAGAGGCTGGTCATTTCAGAAGGGTCCTGCCTGCCTGAGGGACAAAGGAGGATGGACAGGTGGTCTTTTTTAAATTTAAATCATCACCCAAGGTTATTTTTTCCATTGATTTTTAGAGTGAGTGGGAGGGGGAAAGACAGAAATATCGATGTGAGAGAAACACATGGATTGGTTGCCTCCTGCACGAGCCCCAACCAGGGTCTGGGCTGGGTAGGAGCCTGCAACCGAGGTACATGCCCTTGACCAGAATCGAACCTGGGGCCCTTCTGTCCACAGGCAGATGCTCCATCTGCTGAGCCATACTGGCTAGGGCCACAATGATTGTTTATGCCTTAACAGTTAAGGCACCCCTGCCCAGCCTCCCCCCCTTCCCCCACCCCAGGTCTCTGGACGAGCTAGGTTTCTCTCCGTCTCCTCAGGGCCATGCTCAGTCTGGGTGAGAGTGGAATCTCCTGAAGGAGCTGGAGAAGGGGCCCCCAGCCCAGCAGCCTGACCTCCTGAGGAGATGTCCCCGAGCGGGACACTGAGGACGCGTGACTGAAGCAGGCCTTGTCGGCGGCTTCGTCGTTCACTCACTCGCTCATTCAAGTCTTCACCAGGTCCCTCCTCTGTCCCAGCTGGGACCTCAGACATGGACAAGGCATCCTCTATGCCATCGAGAGAGGCTCACGGACTTCAGGCAAAACCCCACACGACACAGACACGTGCCATGCGGGGTATTCAGGCATTGTCTCCTGGGCTCACTCCTCCATGCAGCAGACATGTACCAAGCATCCCTGCCTGACCTTCTCCCACCACCCGTGCTGTAGTCCGTGGCAGATGGTGCAAGGAGCAAGGGCTTTGCGGTCAGACGGCCCCAAGTTAGAACCCAGCCTCCTGGCTGCTGGTGGAAACCACCAGGTCTTTGCTCCCTGCACCTGGGACTTCCCCTGGCTTGCTTAGAGGGCCAGGAGCAATGTCAATTACGGGTAATGAGGTAACAGCATGAGTGAGTTTCTCCTAGATTTCTCCTGCTGCTTCTCCAATCAGAGCACTTATCACACTGTGTGCGCTTGGCCTATCATCGTCTGTTCCAGGACACACACACAGTGGGTCTGGGTACTTGGGTGTGCCGTAACACTTTGCTGTATGAATGAGCAAACATCAGAGGAATGAGTTGGGGTGCTGCCCTCCAGGTTCTGCCTTTGGATCTACTGGCTGTTCTTTGGCAGAGAAGCCACAGCCCCTTGGATCAGGTTAACCCATGAAGGGTCAACGCCGATCCTTTGACCCTCTTAGTCCCAAGGACCTGGACATTGTGAGCTGCCAGGTGAGTTTGGAGACACACACACATACAGAGTGACTCCACACAGCCTTCCAGCCCGACCAGAATGGCAGGGGCAGGAGCTCATGCCAGAGGCGGCTGGGAGAGAAGGACACCTGAGCCTCCTCCCAGCACAGCCTCCACTCCCATCGCCTCATCGTAGCTCCTCGCTGCCCGAGAGAAGACTGTATGCCTCTGGGAAAGGCTTTGGGACGTCCAGCCTCGAGAGGACTTCCGTGAACCTCTCAGATGTGAGGACCATGACCCCCAGGGCTCAGTGAACATGTCGGGGTGAATGCCCAGACCTTGCTCCATCTTGCTCCCCTTTCCTGCAAGGAGCTTTTAACAAGGAGAGGAGAGAAATGCTTCCCCACGCCCCCCACCCCCACCCCCCAGTGCACACACATCACTCTACAGGGAGGGAGCTGCCTCCCTCAGACCACCCAGCCTGCTCAGTGCCGCCCAAAGAAGTAGATCCTGCGCAGGGGGTTAGGGAGGCAACAGCTCAATTTCCACCCAAGAAGATTTGGGTCAAACTTGAGGAAGGACTTCCTGATGGGCAGACTCCGCCTGCAGGGTTATATGGGGGGATGAGGGGGAGACAGGATGTCCCCCCCAGAGAGTGACAAATGTGGGCACACTGAGGCAGTCTATATGAGGAGGCTTAACCGGCATGCCCACTGGCACAGCTGTTCTGTGTCAAGGAGTTCGTTCTACAGAGCGTGCGCCCACGAACTCAAATGCACAAGCATCCTGTTCAACATCACCTGCGAGGGTGTGAGACGGGAGCCCGCCCACAGGCCCCCGACAAGAGACCTTACCCAGCTTGGAGTGTGACCACACAGTGCCCACTCTGCTGCCCTTGACCGTGAAGCTGCTCTGTTCCCACAGATGGGGAACGATGCCAAAACAGGTTGAGGAACTGTGTATTCTATTACTGTGCGTCAGTTAAGCCCCATTTATGTTGAAAACAACTTTTTCTAGTGCTTAGGAAAGTTGGAAGGAGGCACTCCAGCGTTACCCACAGTGACCTGACGGGGGGAAGGGCTCCCGGAGCACATTTTCTCTGTACTCGGTATTGCTTACAGAAGTTCTGTATTATGAGCGCATAGCACTTTCTAAAACGCAGCAATTTTTAAAAAATATATATTTGTATTGATTTCAGAGAGAGGAAGGGAGAGAAACACCAGTGATGAGAGAGAATCATTGACTGGCTGCCTCCTCCTGCTGCAGGCCCCACCTGGGGATTGAGCCGGCAACCTGGGCGTGTGCCCAGCTGGGAATCGAACTGTGATATCCTGGTTCATAGGCCAATGCTCAACATAAAATGCCGGGCATAAAATGCGACCTTTTTTACTGAACATAACTTACAGGGTAGAGGGGGGAGGAAGGGCCAGCACCCCAAGGAGAGGGCTGCTCCCCGCCTCCCTCCCCCCCCCCCCCCCCCCCCCCCCCCCCCCCCCCCCCGCACTCCCATCCGTTTCAGCTGGTGCAGTGGGAGAGACCATGCCTCGCTGCCCCTGTGCAAGGCAACAGGCCCAACTCGGCCGCCACACACAGGGCCTGTGGAGGGGCGACCGGAGGCCAGGGGCTCAGTGGAGTGAGCGGAGGGCGAGGAGCTTCGCGGAGTTTTGGGAATCTAGGTAACAGGGCCTGGAAGGAAGCTGGGCTGGGGCAGGGCATGTGCTCGAGAAAACCTAAGCCTCCCAATTCAGCAAACTCAGGCCACCCCCCTCAGCCCACGTGGGGCCCCCCTCAGAGTGGCTATCACCCCTGCGAGCCCTGCTCAGACAACGCTTGCTTTGAGGGGAGGGAGGGGAAAGGGAGAAGGAGGAAGCCCCCTCCCTCCATGATGCAACTCATTGTAGACCAGGCCTTCCTCCCTCAGACTCCCGCCGCCACTTCCTTCCCGCGCCCTCACATGGTTCCAGGGGAGGGTCCGCGCAGAAGCCGGAGTGACAGGGAGAGAGCGGAGACCCTGACACTGAACACAGGAGGGGAGGGGCCTCACCCACCGCGGCCCTTAACGCAGGGCGGACCAGTAGTTTTACTGCTAGCTTTGCCCAGGGGCCAGATAGGTTTCTATGGAACGAGTACAAAAACCGTTTTACCTACGTGTTGAAGGTGTGCTTTAAAGTGAAACACCCATTGCATGTTGAAGTCATTTGTTACATGTTCTTGCAAGCGAATATCTTTTTAAAGTATGAGACTCTGTAAAACACTGTGGGATATGAAGCGAGAGTGCTCGTGATCCGTCCGCAACTGTTCCCAAGGTCCTTGAAGCGTTTCCCCAGGATGGGGAGTCTAACTAGCATAGGAGATGAGCCTGGCCCAAGGCCTCACAGGGAGACGGCAGCAGAGGCTGGACTGGAAACCCGCTCAGGGCTCCGTCCCCCGCGGCAGGCCCCTTCACGGTACCCAGTGAGCAGGACAAGCCAAAGCGTCTGTCTGCTTCCCACACCCAGCTCCATACGCTCATTCTGGTCTTCCCAAGGCTCTGTCAGGATCACCGCCCCCCCCCCCACCTCTGTGCAACCTGTGGCAAGCCACTTGACCTCTCTGCGCCTGTTTTCCCCTGTGTAAAATGGGATTCAGCAAGACGAACGACTAGGAAAGTACGATGATGTTTTTGAAAATATTTAGTATTAGTGGCTGCTTCTCTTTTATAAATGAAGGCAGCTCCTTCTGGGGAGCAGGAGGAGGGTTAGAGTGAAGGCAAGTACCTGCGGTGGGGGGGGTGGTGCCTTCACGGGAGGGACCAACCACAGCCGTCGGGCAGCACCCAGAGGCCTGTGGAGGAACTGCACGCCTTCCCCGGGCTGGCTCACTCCCAGGGAGAGGAGGCTGGGGGAGCCACAGGAGAGATCAGCGCCCTGCCCCGCCTCCACTGGGGAACTTTCTAGTGTCCAGGACTCTGGGGGCTAGATGGGCAGAGGAGATGGAGAGAGAGGCGGGGACTGGGTCTACCACGGGCAGGGCATTGCCCCTCTCGAGGGGCCCCTGGACCTGGGCTGCCAAAACGGGACCCCCAGGGAAGGAAGCAGGATGGGAAGATGCTAGGAGGGCGTTAGGTCCAAGCTGAGAGGTAGGTGTGGGGGAGAAGGCCAAGGGCAAATATAGCCTGGAGTGCCCACAACGGGCCGGCTGAGAGCTGGGGAGCCCGTTTCGGCCGGTTCCCTGAACGGGACGCCCCTCCGACGCAGGGCGAGTTAGTGCTGCTGGTGCTTTTCCTTTTCTGCGGAAATACACCTGAAACAGACTTCCGGCTTCTTCCCTCCCCTCCGCCCTGTGAGGCTTCCCCAGCTCTGGAACGTGACCTCAGATGTCCCCCTCCCTCCTGCCTGGGCTGGGGGCAGGGAAACCACTGCTTTAGTCACCCCGGATAATCACCTCTGGTCACTCACTGTCTGGCCTCTTCCTCCAAGTACCTCCAAGTATCTGTTAGACATTATCTCACCGTGCAGGCAGGGAGGGGGGTGCAGGGGGAGGAGGGGGGAAAGCAGGGAGGTAGCGTTTAAGAAGAGAGAAACTGAGGCCAGAAAAGACCAACACGCCTGCCTACCCCGCTTCCCCACGTGGGCCGGAAAGGTGACACTGTCAGCCAGAGGCAGGATGGAGGGCAGACAGCAGAGAGAACTCCCAGGAGAAGAGCTGAGAGGTGAGAATTTGGAAGGGGCCTTTGGAGGAATCACCAGAGCCCAGTGAGTGCCAGAGCCCGTGTTAAGAGCTTTACAGGATCTATCCCATCCTGTTTTCCACTGAGAGAGGTGCTGTAATTATTATCCTCATTTTATGGGTGGGGAAACTGAGGCAGGCGTTTGCCCAAGACCCAACAGCAAGCAAGTGGAGATACTAGGATTCCAGCCTGGGAATCTGACTCCAGAGGCAGCCTCCGGAGGCAGGAGCAGACCCGGGCGCCCTCCTTGAAGGGCCAGTGGTGGCCTGATGTCCCCATGAAGGTCGTTGGCACAACTCACCAGCGGCTGGACTGTGCTGCTCTCCGGGTCGCCACTGAGGGGCCTGGGCCCCAGCTGAGCAGGTCGCCTTTCCCTCCCCAGCACTTTCCCACAACCTGAGAATTATGCTGGGAGAGGAAGACAGGCCGGAGAGGGCCAGTGACCCTCCCTCTCGTGCTGTATCTGACCCTCAGGTCATCTTCAGTGCTGACCCTTGAGCCTCCTCTTCCCTCTCCTGTCCGCTGCCCGTCCGCCCCCCCCCGCATCGCCAGGGCCACACCAGCAGGGAGGTCCTCGGAAGCCTGGAGCAGGGGGGTCACCCCCTCACGTCCCCCAGAAGGCACATTTTATGTCATGTGCCCCTATGACCTTGGGCATCGGACCCAAACCCTTTCCCTAACAGCAGGACAGGCTCCATGTGGAGGGAGAGAGGCAGCCACGGCCCCTGCCTTGGACACAGGACTTGGCGGGACCCTGGAGGCCGTAGGGCCACCCCACACATCTCAGCGAGGATGGAAGGCAGGGGCCCTGCTCAGGCTGGCCTGGTTCCACCTGTCTCTCAGCTGCGTCCCTCATTAAAGCAGCAAATGGGGCGGCAGCAAAGGGCTGCATATCTGATGGGAGCCCCGCACGGCCCCCTCCCCCGGAAGAGACTTATTACCAGAGCCCTAGCCCCTGGCTCTGCCAACCTGTTGACTCTGTCATAAGAACAACACGACTCAGCAAGACTTCAAAGGGAGGCTCCTGGAGGTGTGCACACGTGTGTGTGTGTGTGTGTAGACAGAGAACAGAGAGGGCCAAGGGGGGGGGGGGGCGGCTCAAGGCCTAAGGACCTGCTGTGAGCAGAGTGAGCGCCCTCTGTAGGCAGGAACAGAGCACTGGGGCCCTCAGGGAGCGCACACACACACACACTCTGGGACATGTAGACTTGAATGTGGAGACCAGCTCTCCTGCACACCTGGGCTGTATACATGGCTGGCTGCAGGTTGAGAAGGCAGCCCAGCTGTCCCCACTCAGACTCTGCGATCCTCACCTGAACCCACAGGAGGCTGCAGTGTCCCTGCATGGCTGACCCCCTAGACCAGCGGTCTCCAGCCTTTCGGACCTCACAGACCACCAGCTGGCAACCGCTGCCCTGGGCTCCCATTCAGGTCTCTTCCCACGCCCTCAGAATCCTCCGTCAGCCCTCCACCAACCTGGGTCTGGTGGGAAGTCCTCCCTGGGGTC
>PVJC01035973.1:0-18514 GCA_004026665.1 Murina feae | reverse complement strand
ACTTTTTGAATAATAAGAATTGTATGTCACAGGGGGGACATCAGCATTTTAGAGATGCTTAGGTGGGGAATGGTCAAAAAAGGTTGGGTACCACTACTCTAAATATTTTAGGTTCAGTGATTTATAGCAAAACTTGGAATATTAATTTAGTTAGTTTATATATAGAAAAAATCCTTTGTGTCCTAGTTAAAGGACAAACAATATTAACTGATAAAGTTTACTGAAGTCAGAAAACTATTTTATATATGTGGTTAGGGGATGAATGAGGATGGCTTTTTCCTATCATTTTTAGGTACTCAATAACTAATATTATACTCATACTAATATTACACTCATACCAAATATAACTTTCTATCATAAACTGAAGGCCTGGTGCAAAAAATTCAAGCATTGCGGGGGGTGGGGGAGGGAGGAGGGAGTCCCCTCAGCCCAGCCTGCATCCTCTCCAATCTGGGACTCCTTGGGGGATGTCCAACTGACAGTTTAGGCCCAACCCAGGGATCAGGTCAAAACCAGCAGTCAAACATCCCTCTCACAATCCTGGAACGCTGGCTCCTAATTACTCACCTGCCTGTCTGCCTGGTCACCCCTAACTGCCACCACCTGCTGACCTGATTACCTCCAATTGCCCCCCTGCTGGCCTGGTCGCCCCTCACTAACCTCCCTACAAGCCTGGTTCCCCACACAGCCTGCTTGTTCAGTTGTTTGGTCATCCCTCACTAACCCCCCTGCCGGCCTGGTTGTAGGCAGCCATATTCTGAGGGTTAATTTGCATATTCCCTTTTTTTATATAGGATAGAATTTAAATATATCTATTTATTCTAAAGATAAATTGCTTCCACTAAAGGATAACAGGTGCCCATATTAAAAATGTGCTGTAACCTAGTCCACTTGCAAAATCATGAATATACTTTTCCCCTAATACTAGCCAGAGCTTGTAATTGCCAAAACCAAAATTTTCATACTTGGACTTTTAATCACCAAATATTTAAACAACTTGTCACTGGTCTTGGCATTGTTAGGAATATAGTGTTAGTGCCCACAAAAAATAATAAGCTTCCATAAATCCTTAGGCTGTGCGGGATCTGGAAAATTTATATGGTTCTTTCTACGTTAAAGTTACATTTCTTACTGCATAGAAATTGAACTATTGAGAGTCATTACTGAAATATTGAATAACATCCTATGTAATATTAATTTCAGTGGAAATACCTCATTTTTTAGTACATGATATAAGGCTATAAAAATTTGAGGAATGCTAATGTCATTTTAAGTAAAAACAGCAGAATGTAAAAGGTTATGCATGACTATGCAAATACATATGCGAAATATATATTTTTAAACTATTGGTTTCTGATTTCAGACTACTTAAATGTGACTCCTGAGATGCAAATTTACTCCAAATAGGACCTTGGAAAAAGTCTATCTTCCCTGCACTTCAGTTTCTTCAAATGTGTGAAGAATGCTATCTCTAAACAGTATCATATGTTGTTGTGAGGGTTAAGTAAAATGATACCTTAGAGTACTTGGTATAATTATCATAAAGCCAACATAAATTAAACATTTACTTTCTACCTTTTCATTAATGAGGACCATGTATACTCAAAAATTTGTTCTCCCACATCTCACTGAAATGCCTACTAAGAGAGGAAATAGAAAGAAAAGAGTGAGTTTGAATTCTATGCAGGGAATGTGTCAAATGTGTAACTATTAACATCCTTATAGTAGGACTCATTGCTTTTCATCAGGGGCATTATTTTGTAGGTCTCTATTTCTTGAAGGAAATATGGTTGAATAATTGAATGAGATATTAAATATGAGCTAAAGAAATTACTATTTTAAGTCATTAAGATGAGAATATGATCCCTATCATCTCCTTTTACTTGTAGAATGCTAGCATCCAACAACAGAATTTATGTAGAAAGTACTATTAATATTAACTCAAAAGATTGAAGCTAATAAAATCACAATTATCTACTCTGACTTTTGCTCAGTGACCCCCAAAACATATATGAGTGACAGCTCTCACCTCGAGGAAGTACATGCTTTTTAAGGTTAGTTTAGCACGACAAAGAGAAAAAAGTCTAAGTTTGAGTTGCTTCTAAGAGATGCCAATAAATTTCCACATCTGCTCTATTATCTCAATTGTACCAAGAACCATTCTCCCAATTAGTTAATTAACTTCAAGAAGAAACCAAATTAGATTAAAATGCAATTTAAACACAAGGCTATAAATTGTAATTAAAACTGCATGCAGTTGGCATAAATTTTTTCAAAACATTTAAAGAGGATCAATTTCAGAAGGACAAATTATTTGGAGACTGGTAAATAGATGCAAATTTATTGAAATGGTCAATTTTTAAAATAAAAGTTAATTAGCCCTTTAGTCACAGTGATTTATGAATGTAGATAAGAAAATAGTACCTTCTCATTGTAGATGTTAATATGAGATTTGCTCATGTATTTCTCATTGGTCAATGAAGTCTGTTTTTCCTAATAACAAACTGATTCATCTTAACTAATAAAAGCATAATATTAAAATTAACCATTTCTTCGGGATGAGTAAGCCACGCCCACCAGCCAATCAGAGTGACTGTATGCAAATTAACCCAGCCAACATGGAGGCCACCACTCACGGACCTGAGTAAATGGCAGCTTCCATTGCAGCAGGAGTGAAACCGAAACTGTTTGCGTCCCTTGGCAGGCAGGTTCCGAAACATGTTTGCAATAATGTATCAATCATAGAATTCTCTGGAGCTGAAGGAAGCAGCAGGCTTGGCCTGACTTACTAAGAGTAACATTGTCTCATTATAGAAGCCGCGAACTGAAGCAGAGGAGGTTTCGTTACCTCAGCCTACCTCAGCTTAAAGGAACAGCATCAATTATAGAAGATAAACAAACCCCAGAAACCTGCTTCCAGCCAGCCTTGCTGGGACATTGGGTCAATGGTAGCTGTGGGCAGCCTGAAAGCACCCCTCAGCCCATCACCCACGCTGGCCACAACCCAATAGGGTGAGGGATGTTACTGGGGGGCTTGGCCAGTCTGCAAACAGCCATCAGCCCCTCACCCAGTCTGGCCAGGCACGCCAGCAGGTGGACATCCCCTAAGGGGTCCTAGACTGTGAGAGGGCACAGGCCGGGCTGAGAGACCCCATGAGTGCACAAATTGTTGTGCACCAGGCCCCTAGTGGATTAATAAAAATGAAATATGGATTAAGAATTAAAGACTTGCCCTAACTGGTTTGACTCAGTGGATAGAGCATTGGCCTACAGACTGAAGGGTCCCAGGTTCGATTCCAGTCAAGGGCATGTACCTTGGTTGCAGGCACATCCCCAGTAGGGCATGTGCAGGAGGCAGCTGATCAATGTTTCTCTGTCATCAATGTTTCTAATTCACTATCCCTCTTCCTTTCTCTCTGTAAAAAAATCAACAAAATATATTTTTAAAAAATTAAAGACTTAAAAACTGTTCACACTTGTTTATAAACTCCTATGAGCTTACTTTTACCATGTTAATTTAGTATCATTATTAATACTAATCTAATATAATAAAAGAGAAACATGAAAATTGAACATTACCACCAGCCAATCAGAGAGGCTGTATGCAAATTAACCCAGCCAAGATGGAAGCCAACAGCCATGGAGCTAGAGCAAACCAAAGGCTTCTGTTGCAACTGCCTGCCTAGGCTGGCTGAGCCTCTGCTCAGAGCCATGCCCACCAGCCAATCAGAGCGGCTGTATGCAAATTAACCCAGCCAAGATGGAGGCTGGCAGGGCGGCTCTGCACTGGGAGCATCCACGGCTGGCCAGCATAGCTGTGCCAGGTGTGTCAGCTCAGTGGGAGGGGGGGTCTGGCCTGGGGCCTCCTCGGGGGTCCAGGAGCAGCTGTCCTGGGTCTGCTGCCTAGCTCCACCCATGGGAGCCTCCGAGGGGTATCCAGAAGAGCCTGTCCCGGGTCCACTACCTGGCTCCACCCCCTGGGGGCCTCCCCGGGGCATGCAGGAGCTCGGGGCCTCTGCAGGGTGTGCAGGAGCAGCCGTCCTGGGTCTGCTGCCTGGCTTTGCCCCCCGGGGGCCTCTGCGAGACATCCAGGAATGCCTGTCTTGGGTCCACTGCCTGACTCTGCCCTGGGGGCCTCTGCAGGGTGTCCAGGAACACCAGTCCAGGGTCCGCTACCTTCATCCACCCCCCAGGAGCCTCCACAGGGCGTGCGGGAGCGTCTGCTGCATAGTGCAGAGAATCTGAAGCCAGTTCACTGCCCAGCTCCATCCCGGGTTTGTTTGCTCAGCAGCAGAGCCCCACCGAGGGATTCTTGCACCAGCGTCCACCCCTGGCTTGCCACCTAACTCTGCGCCAGGTGTGTCCCCTCAGCAGTGTGGGCCCACCAGGCGTGTGCGATCGTGGGCCCTCCAGTGGGAAACGTCCAGGCTTGCACTCACCAGCCTTCCCACCCCCCAGTGCACGAACCCTGAAGGGGCTGTGGGCAGCCTGAAAATGGCTCTCAGCCCCTCACCCAGGCTGGCCAGGCATGCCAGCAGGTGGACATCGCCCACAAGCTGTCTCAGACTGCAAGAGGGCACAGGCCGGGCTGAGGGACCCCCACCCCTCGACTGCACAAATTTTTGTGCACCGGGCCCCTAGTATTTAATATTCATAAATAATACTATCAATGTTAATTTTTCTTTAACTTGATCAAATGTGTATGTAGAAAACATAAACTAATTTAGTACATTTATTAGTTATAAATCAAATTAGTGACCATTATTCTCACTAGTTATCTGTCATTATCAAGCAATGATTAATGATTAATGTCTCATTAATCAAATAAAACCTGGAAATGTAGGTTTTTTATCTTAAATGAGGGAATATAATTCCAAAATAAGGAAATATTTTTTTAAATGTTTAGAGTGGAATGCTTATCATTTTAGGCAAGGCAAGAACTAAATTGGATTCTTTCTAAAATATGGTATTTTACGTGGATCAAACTTTTTGGCTGATTTTATTCTTTGGAGCTAGAAGGAATATATAAGGTATTTGTGAAATTTAATATTCAAAACATTTATTTTTGCAAAATTTTCTTATGCCTTTGCCAAATCTCTCCTTACTGTCACATAACTGCATTTTTGTTTTGTTTTTTATTTTCCTGTACTGTCATAAAATCATTAGAGAACAGATGGAGATCAGAATATTCAACTTAGACCAGATTTTCTTTTTCAGACAGCATTTCTCCACTTTCAATAGATAGATAAGTGATAAGATTTCAAAGAGGCTAAATGTGATACAACTGACTTGAAATCTCTGGAACTTCTGTTTGATTCCATTTCTCATATTTTGTTGGCATGCCATTGTCATTCTAAGTGATACATATCTCTTAATATAATAGTTTTTATTTAAATTATTAGTATAAATGTGTCTCTAGATAATTAATATTGCCTCATATATGTTTCATGTTCCATCTAAAAAACATCAAAATGCTAATGAAAATGGAGTTTATTATACATTTTTTAAAAAGCTCAATGATTAAAAGGTAAAATTTTGCCTGGGATCTATAGGATGATTCTTACTATTTAAATTTTCATAAGTTGAACAGAAATATGAAACCAGCACCCAATTTAGGAAATAGATCAGAAAGAAAATGAAAAGTCCCCAGAAAGCAAGCTGGAACACATGGAAATATGTGATATAAATGACAGAGATTTCAACATTGCAGTTCTGAAAATACTCAATGAGATGCACGAAAATACAGACAAGTAAGTCAATGCACCCAGTACACAAAGCAATGAACAAAATGAGTACTTTACAAATAAAATTAAAACTTTTAAAAAACAACCAATCAGAAATCCTGAAAATGAAGCATGCAATTAAGAAGAGCAAGAGTGTTCAGAAAAATGGTGACCAAATAGGAAATCGTGCCCTGCACCTTGTCCTGGAGAAGATAGAAAGAGCAACTAAATCAAATAACATGCACACAGAATTGGCGAATTTGACATAGCTGGTGAGACAATTCGCAGCTGGAAAGGGCAGAGGACACCTGGAGAGCACTAGGATCGGGGATCTGGGCTGGAGAGAGACGTGATCACCAGGCCGAGAGGGTCAGAAAGAAGCTGCACAGCACCAAATACATGTCCCTTGGGGACAGGAGTAACATCCAACTGTGGAAAGGAAGTTCACAGGACTGCTGGAAGATAGGGATTCTATATCTAAGCCCACAGCCAAGAGATGCTGACCCCAGGAGAACGGCATGAAAAGCTGCCCAAGCCACGCGCTGGGCGGGGGTGGGGGGGCGGGAGGACTCGCAGTCACGTGGTTGTTTTGCCTCCCTTTTGTCCTTGACTTTATTCACTAAACCTAGTATACATAGGACCTCTCAATTACAAACACTCAGCTGAGGCTGCAATGCAGGTGGAGGTGCATATTTATGAGAATCTGCAGAGAGGCTACGGAGAGGAACAGGACAGGGAGAGGTGACCATCTGGACCTAAACAGCCATTTTTCTACTGAAGAGCCCCTCTCAGCAGCTTCAAGACAGCTAATACAGCCACATCAAGCCTAAATCTAGACGCTGAAGAGCCCCAAAGAGCCCTCAGAAACTGGGTTGAAAAGGGGCTGTTCATTCCCAGAAACCAATACAGCACCACCCCAACCTAAAGCCCTGTTAGAAACAGATACTTGAGTAAGATTGACAACAGGCAGACAGGCAAAATGGACAAATTGGTTCTGCCTGCTCACAGCCAAGGCTGTGGAGATAGACACAAAACAGAGGGGCAGTGATCACTTGGAACTTCAACATGGTGCTGACTAAGGAGTGGCAGACCGAACAGAAGAGAGAGGGCTTAAAGCAGCTCCCCTGGAGCATTAAAACACTTCACTTTTTTTTATTTTTTACTTTTTATGTAATACTTTAATCAATAAAGAATTTTAAAAAAAAGAATAAGAAGTGAAATATTTACAAGGTCAAATATAAACCAAATTGTTAAGAATGGTTACCACTTGACTCTATCAGTAAAGTTGGAGGAAAGTGAGGCAGCTATTGTATTTTTGTTATATTTCTGTATTCTTTGAATTCTTGTTACAACAAAGTATTACTTTTCTAACAGGAAAATTTTTCTAATGAACCCACCTCTACGATGACATTTATCAAAATCTTATTATACAGTCCTCCCATTTAATCCTCAACACTGTGTGGTGAGCAGTATCTTCACCAAAGAAACCAAGATGTACAAATTTTAAGAAACTAAGATGTACAAAGAAGAAACTAAGATGTACAAATTTTAATTAACTTTAAGACATCATCATATAGCTTATAATTGGAAGATTATCAAGGATTCTTCAGTCCAAATCTAAAGCTCATTCTCTAAGTATGTGTCTGTAATGAAAGGTGCTTGATTCATGAGATACAAACATTTCTCAAGTATGACGTTAATACACAAGTATAAAGTCATACTTACAGCTGAGGCTTGTCTAAACAGGTTTAAATTAATGACAGTACTTTCAAGTTGTGATACCCAAATATAAAAAAAAAACATTTTATAGTTTCTGAGAATAATTTCTGAAGCATTATTTGAACATTCAATATATTGTTATTAGCAAAAATTCTGTCCCTTCTCAATAATTTCCACCTTGCTAAATGTCATTATTTTGAATGATGCAAATCACGTTTGGGTGTTAATTCATACAATATTATAAATAAATTGATATATAATGAAACTTAATTTTTTTATTTTTTTTGTATTATTTTTTCACTTTATTTTTAATTGTTATTTTCTCTTATTTTCCTTTTTTCCCCACCCTTTTCTTCACTTCTCTCTTTTTCATCTTGTTTTCTCTTATGCCCACTTTAGTTTTTCTCTTATATTTCTTTTTACACCTTGTTAAAAATTGATCTTTTTATCTATTTCATTGACGTGAAAATATTATTATAGTCTCTGTTAGTTTACTCATATATCTAATTTCTTCTCCCCAGCTCCAAATCCATGCACCCTCCTCTTTTCTCTTTCTTTGCTAGTCAATTTTATTATGCTTCTTTTTTTCCTCTACTCTCCTTCTCTCTTTGTATCCTAATTGTTTACTTAGTTTCACTCACTAAACTCAAGCCCATTTGCTCTCTCCTCTATTCTCATTTTCCAAAAATAAATGAATAAATTCATAGGAATACTATATATATATATTTCTTTATTCTTTTTTCTTTTATTCTAACTCAATCATTCTCTTTCTACCTTCTCTATGAACCATGGTCCTTCCACTATTCATTCAATTTCTTAACCTTACTTTTTTTATATAAGTTCCTCCTGTACAGATCCTGTTCCTCCCTTTATTCTGAGTATTTGTTGTTTGCATTTTTTGTTTATTTGATTGTTTTGTGGTGTTTTCTCTCCATATTTATATATATTTTTCTTCTTCTTTTTCTTTTTTCTCTTACATTTTCCCCTTCTGTATCACTTTTGCGCTCTTTACTCTCTCCTAATTCTCTTTTATCTTGTGGTCACTTTTATTGGGGTCATCAGTTTCCTGAGTACTTCATGTTTTGTTCCCTTTGTGTCATGTCTTGTTGAGTTGTATATTCTATTGTTTGGTCAATGTGTTAGAGAGTGAGCCAAATAACCAGACACTCTGAGAGGAGACCCCATGCACAAATGGAACAATAACACTCAAGACCCAGCTATATCAAGAGAACCCAAATATCCCAACTAGGGGGCATCCCTAGAATACCCACCCAAAAGAACTGAAAGATTGCACCCCTAGGTATCACAAAAAACCCACTATATAAGACAAACTCAAAAAAATATGGGTGACAAAGATATTTGATCTAATGCATAGAAACAACCACAAAGAAACAGAAAATGGGGAGACAAAGAAACAATCCCCATATAACTGAAAAGGAAAAATCACTAGCAAAGGAAATAAATAAAATGGCGGCAAGAAATTTGTCAGAGAAAGAATTCAGAGCAATGGTGAAGTCACAAGTGACCCCACAGACCTATAAAGGATTAAAAAAAAATACTATGAACAACTCTACTCTAACAAACTGGATATATTTTTTAAAAACATATAGGCTTCCAAAACTCAATCAGGAAGAATCAAAAAACCTGAATAGTCTAATAACTACTGATGAAATTGAAGCAGTAATAAAAAAAAAAAAAACTCACAGCAAACAAATGCCCTGGTCTGAATGGCTCCTCTTCAACATAGTACTGGAAATGCTAGCCATAGCAATTGGACAAGAAGAAATAAAAGGCATCCAAATTGAAAAAGAAGTAAAACTGTCCTTATTCATAGATGAAATGATATTGTACATAGAACCCTAAAGACTCCATCAAAAACCTACTGGATTTAATAATTTAGCAATGTAGCAGGATAAAAAAATTAACACCTAGAAATCTATAGCTTTATAATACACCAATAATGAGCTCACAGAAAGAGAAACAAACAAAAAAACAAACAATTCCCTTTAACCACTGCAACAACAAAAATTAGTATATGTAGAAATAAACTTAACAAAGGAGGTAAAACACCTGTATCCAAAAACTACAGGGCATTGAATAAAGGGATAGAGGAAGACATAAAAAAAATGGAAGAATATACCATGTTCATGGATTGGTAGATTTAACATCATTAAAATATCCATATACAAAAAGCATCTATAGATTTAATGCAATCTCCATTGATATTTCAATGGCATATTTCATTGGTATTTGGAAAGATCCAGAACAAACTCTCCAAAAATTCATATGGAATACAAAACAAACAAGCAAACAAAATACAAACAAACAAAAAACAAATAGCCCAGCAATCTTGAGAAAGAATTACAAAGTTGGAGGGATCCCAATACCAAATATCAAACTATATTACAAAGCTATTGTTCTCAAAACTGCCTAATACTGGGGAAAAAAACAAACAGACAGACATATAGGCCAATGGGACAGAACAGATAACCCAGAAATAGGCCAAGCCATTATGCTCAATTACTATTTGATAATGAAGGCAAGAGCATATAATGAAGTCAAGACAGTCTCTTCAATAAATTGTGTTGGAAAAATTGGACAGGTACATGCAAAAAATTAAACTAGAACACTAACTTACACCATACACAAAAATAAATTAAAAATGGATAAAGGACTTAAACATAAGATGAGAAACCATAAAAATCTTAGAAGAATCTACAGGCAGCAAAATAGCAGGCATATGTTGTAGCAATATCTTTACTAATACAGCTCCTAGGGCAATGGAAAGTAATGGGAAAATAAACAAATGGGGCTACATTAAAATAAAAGACTTCTCCACAGCAAATGAAACCATTCACAAAATGACAAGAAAGACCACTGCATGGGAGAACATATTTTCCAATGTTATATACGACAAGGACCTAACCTCCAAAATTTATAGTAAACTTATACATCTTAATAAAAGGAAGATAAATAATCCAATCAAAAAATGGGCAAAGGACTTAGACACTTTTCAAAAGTGGATGTACAGAAGGCCAAGGGACATATGAAAGCATGCTCAAAATCACTAATTATCTGACAATGCAAATCAAAATGACAATGAGGTACCATCTCACACCTATCCAAATGGCTGCCATCAACAAATGAGAAGTGCTGGTGAGGATGTAGAGAAAAAAGGAACTCTTTTGCACTACTTATGGGGATGCAGTCTGGTGCAGCCACTGTGGAAAAATCGACTGGGTCAAAGAAGAAATAAAATATGAGATCAAAAGATATATAGAGGAAAATGAGAATGAAAGTACAATGTATCAAAACTTCTGGTATGCAGCGAAATCAGTAAAAGGAGGGGTGTTTTTATCATTACAGGCCTATCTCAAGAAATAAGAGAAATCCCAATTAAACAACTTAATATCACATCTTAAAAAACTAGAAAAAAAAGAAAAACAACCAAAAGTCAGTAGAAAAGAAGGAGTAATCAAATTTAGAACAGAATTAAATGAAATAGCAAATAAAAAGACTGTATAAAAATTAATAAAACAAGGAGCTGGTTCTTTGAAAAGATTAATAAAATCTATAAACTCCTGGCTAGACTCACTAAAGAAAAAAGGGAAAGGACTCATAAACAAAATCAGAAGGGAGAGAGGACAAGTCACCACAGACATCACAGATATACAAAGGATCACCTATACTAATAATAGTGGATTATGATAATTGGCTTGGACATCATCAAGTAATGACCAATCAGGATGGGTGCAAGGCCTCAGCAGAGAGCTCTCAGCATGCCTGTGCTGGGAATCTGAAGGGCATGGAGAGGAAGGGAGAGAAGATAGGCAGTTAGGAGGATAAGGCCAGGAAGGGAGAGCAGATAGGCAGTGAGGGGAATCAGGCCTACAGGGGAGAGCAGTTAGGAGCATCAGGCAGGCAGGCAGGTGAGCAATTAGGAGCCAGTTCAAGATTGTGAGAGGAATCCCAAATTGGAGAGGGTGCAGGCCGGGCTGAGGGAGCCCCTCCCCCCCCCCACACACACTGTGCTTGAATTTTATGCACCAGGCCTCTAGTATTAGAATATTAGGAAAGACTATATGCCACCAAATTCAATAACCTAGAAGAAATGGATAGGTTCCTAGAAACATATAAAGTTACTGGACTAATTCATGAATAATTGGAAAATCTAAATGATCATTTAGAAGTGAGGAAATTGAAATAACCATAAAAAATCTCCCAAAAGATAAATGCCCAATGCTAGATGACTTCACCAGTGAATTGTACCAAACACTCAAAGAAGATTTAAAAACTAACCTCAAACTCTTCCAAAAATTGAGTAAGAGGCAACACTTCCTAGCACATTTTATGAGGCCAATATAACTCTGATATCAAAACTCTGCAAGGATAGCACAAAAGGGAAAACTGAAGATCAATATTACTGATGAATACACATGCAAAAATTCTAAAGAAAATACTAGCAAATTAAATACTACATGTATTTGCAAAGATATAAGAACCCCTATGTTCATTGCAGCATTATTCATCTTGGCCAACACATGTAAACAACCAAAGTGTCCTGTGATACAGGACTGGATAAAGAAGACATAGTACATATATCAAATGGAATACTACTTGTCCATAAGAAAGAATGAAATACTACCACTTGCAATAACATGGATAGACCTTGAGAACATTATACTATGTGAAATAAGTCAGTCAGAAAAAGCTAAAAGCCATATGATTTCACTCACATGTGGATATAAAATAGAAATTCTTGGGCACAAACAGCAATGTAGTAGTTGCCAGAGAGAAGGGGGTGGAGGGTTAATGGGGTCCTAGTCTATGGTGACAGGAGAAGATTTGATTTTGGGTGATAGGTACATGGTGCAATATACATATTTTATAACATAGACATGCACCCCTGAAACCTATCTATATATGTAAAAAGCCAGGGACCATAATGCTAGAATGACCGGAATGACCAGTCGTTATGACGACCACTGCGTCCAGCAAACCAGCCCCATCGGGAGTGGGTCAGCTGGCCAACCTCCTGCAGCCCCTCCCCCTGCCCAGCCAGGCGCTGATTGCCCTGATTGGGATGGGCTGACCAGCCAACCTCCCACCATCTTCTCCTCCTGACAGGCCCAGTTCAATTTGCCCTGACTGGGGCCAGGCTGGCTGGACCCCAACTGTGCATGAATTTGTGCACTGGGCCTCTAATATATATATAGCTAAGTAACCAACCATCTGCCCATCTGACCGACAGGCCGGTACATATGACGCACACTGGCCATTTAAAAATAAATGTCGACTTGCACATGCATGTTGACTTGAAATTGCTGGAGTCAATTGCATGTGTGTGTTTGGATCTGTCATTGTTGATGGTGAATTTTCTTTCACTGCAAACCAAATCCCAATAATCAGCATGCCACTAACATGGAACAAATCAGTATCCTGTTTCCTACATTAGATGCAATGACATATCATATTCTTTTTCCACATGGTGAAAAAGGCGGGGGAACGGATATTGCAATAAGAATCAGAGTTGGCAGTGTAATCAACAGTAATACTAGATTAAATGTAAGGACACAAGTCACACAAATGCAGTATTATATGGATTTCATCTCTCCGTCCAGGACATGTTCAATCCTATTTTAAATGCAGGAAAATTAACTCAGCAGTATATTGTCAATTCATATTAAAAAATGGAAGCCAATTGGATAAATTTCATGGAACAAACCAATCTAAATTGAGAGTTAAAAAATATAGTGGTTTGATGAATTATTTATCATCTAGATCTGAAAATGAAAATGTGCTGATCGGTAAAATGATAACACTTCTGTCATCTTTTGAGGAAGAATACGCATGTTCATAAATTAAATGAAGAAATTTTAGATATACTCGATGGAGATTTTCACACCTTTTTGAGTGATGATCCATTGATTCAAGGATGATGCCATAAAGGAAACTTTTCCCCTCAATTTTCTTAAGAGTATTACTCATTGGGGAATGTGATGTCATAAATTAAAATTTTTCTATTGAGAAATCTTAATAGTAAATGGGGTCTTTGTAATGGTACTAGATTTATTATCAAAAGATTGTGACCTAACAATCAAAGCTGTAGTATTAATAGGATCTCCAGAGGAGAGGTTTTCATTTCAAGAATTGATTTGTCTCTGTCTGACATTGGCCTCCCATTTAAATTAATTTGAAGATAGTTTCCTGTGATGCCAGCATTTGTGGTGACTATTAATAAATCACAAGGACAAACTAGACAGAGTAGGAATATTCCTACCTGAACCCGTTTTCACACATGGTCGATTATATGTTGCTTTCTCTCAAGTTCAAAGAGTATGTGACGTTAAAGTTAAAGTTATAAATACTTCATCACAAGTGAAATTAGTCAAGCACTCTGAAAGTATTTTTACTCTTAATGCGGTATACAAGGAAGTATTAGAATAATTTAATCACTTTAGCAGTCATTTTTTTGATCAATGTTATTTTTATATCACATTTTTGCTGTTTTTATATCATGTCTTTGTTGTTGTTACATCATGTCATTATTGTTTATTTATTAATCAATTTATATATTGTTTTCATGTACTTTTTTGATTTTCTTTTATCTCTGACACTTCTATTATAAAGGACATATAGAGATATTAAAATATTTCTTCTAATTAATTTCCTTTTAATGTTCACAAATCCATGTACTGGGACACTAGTAAAATCATAGTAACCAACTAGAGGCCCAGTGTATGAAATTCTGCTTGGGGAGGCTCCCTAGTGGCTGCCAGCTGCCAGCTAGGGCCTCCCTTCCCCCGGCCACCTGCTGCCACCAGCTGGGGCAGGGCTGGCCAGGAGGAGGGGTCCTCTGGTCAAACTCCACATCAAACTCCTGGTTGAGGGGACAATTTGCATATTAGGCTTTTATTATATAGGACTAGGTTGGCTTGGAGAACATGACCATCTCCATGGAGATCTGAGCATACTAGATCTGCGCCTGCAGCTCCGCAATCTCCTCTTTGTGCACCTTCTTTAGAAAGGCAATTTCTTCCATCAGGCTGTCGATGCAATTTTTGAGCTCAGTGCCAGAGAGAGCCTCCTCATCTTCAGCTTTGCATGCCTCCAGCAGCTGGACTTCGGTGTCCTGGTGGTTCAGCACCTCTTTCTTGTAGTGCACCTTTAGGTTGCTCCCAGTCCCTCCCAAGCCCCTGAGGCTGCACCCTCAATCTGCTGCCCTGTCCTCGCTGGGACCAGGACGCAGTGGGGCGGGGTACAGGCATCCCATTTTTATTAAAATTGTTTAACCTGTGCCTGCTCCACTGGTCTCCGCAGTTGGCCTGGGGGCAAACAGTGATCCTGGATGTGCTCACCACCTCAGCCAGGGCTCAGCCATGATAGTCCAGGTGAGACAGCCCCACCAGACCTGTGGCTATGACTTGGACCCATTTCCTTAACCAGGGACTTGGCACTCGGTGGGCGGCAGTGGTGCTTTCTCCCCAGCCTGCACTGGAGCAGGTCTCTGCAGTTTCAGAACTGAACTCTGAGGGCTTCCAGTCAGCAATGGCCCTAGCCCACTGGCTCTTCCTCAATCCCACCAAGGCTTGCTTCTCACATTTGCTTCTCTCACTGCTGAAAATCTTCTCAGTCCACTTTACATAGTAATCATTTCGGGCTGAAAGGACTGGGGACTCCTACGGTCCTAAGGGGACTAGGCACTACCATCTTGTGGCTATGGGCATCGCCATATTTGTGTCGGAGTGACAGTTAATTTGCATATCACCCTTTTATTAGATAGGATATTTCTTTTTGCTCCTTTTTATTCCATTTGTTTTTAAAATTTCTCTTAAGACATTCAGAATACTAAGAGACATATGAAAACATGCTCAAAGTCACTAATCATCCAATAGATGCAAATCAAAACAATGAGGTACCATCTCACATTTGTCAGAATGGCTATCATCAACAAATAACAAGTGCTGGTGAGGATGTGAAGAGAAAGCAACCCTCTTGCACTGCTGGCGGGAATGCAGACTGGTGCAGCCACTGTGGAAAACAGTATGGTGTTTCTTCAAAAAATTGAAAATGGAACTTCCATTTGACTCAGTAATCTGACTTCTAGGAATATATCCCAAGAAACCAGAAACACAAATGAGAAAAGACATATGCACCCCTATGTTCATAACAGTGCAGTTTATAATAGTTAAGATTTAGAAACATCCTAAGTGCCCATCCACAGATGAGTGGATTAGAAAACTGTGGTACATCTACACAATGGAATACTACACTGCTGTAAAAAGAAGGAATTCTTACAATTCACAGCAGCATGGATGGACCTGGAGAGCATTACACTAAGTGAAATAAGCCAGTCAGAGAAAGATAAATATCATATGATCTCACTCATTTGTGGACTATAATGAACAATATAAATTGATGAACAAAAATAAAAATAGAGTCATAGAAGCATTGAACAGACTATCCAACTTATGAGGGAAGGCGGCAGGTGAGGGGTAAGACATCAACCAAAGGACTTGTATGCATACATATGAGCATAACTAATGAACACAGACAGGGTGGGGCATGGAGTTGAGGGCATGTGCTGGGGGGGGGGTGTGGATCAGCCAAGGAGAGGTCAATGGCAGAAAAAAGAGACTTATGTAATACTTTAAACAACAAAGAATTTAAATTTTTTTTAAAAAAAGTAGTATTATCCAATGAACACATGTTGACAAATGCAAAAAAAGAAAAAAGATAGTTTTCTCTTAGTGTTTGGTTTTTATAAGGTTCACTAAAATGTGCACAGAGGATAGTTCTCTAGATTTTCCTTCTTTTGTGCTCTCTGTTTCAGATTTTAAATAATTTTTGTTGTTCTATCTTTAGTGTGCCAATTTTCTCCTGATTCTTATCTGCTTTAAAGTAATGTATTTAGTTTTTGCTTTCAATATATTCCATTTTTTATTTTGTTTCTTATTAAAATTAGTAGGTATTCTAGCTCTAGAGAAATTATATATCTTAGCAGTTTTTGTGCTTAGATGAAGTGTGGATTTGTTTTCTTTAACCAGTCTTTTTTTTGTTCCTGGTTTTTAGTACAACAGGTAATATTCTATCCATGAAATATACAATATTTGATGAATTATCTGTTGAGATAATTTTACCTTCCTCTGAAGAGAATTTTTTTCATCCTGTGATATCATGTAAGCTCAGAATATGTCACCCTAATATCATCAGATTCTAACCTGATTCAGGACTAGATACAGTTTGGGAAGGCTCTGGTTTATCTGCAGACTCAGAGTACAACTCACCAGCAGCTCTCAGTGCAAGCCTGAAGTGATTATTGCGCTCTCATTGGCATTGACAGAAGGCTCTGAACTCAATTTCTGTGTCTTTTATACCAGGAAACTATAAAAATACCTAATCTGATTTTAGTTGTCTTTTGTCTTTAGCTTTTTGTTTCTTTTACTCTGTATATTTTAGGAATATGACAAATTTCTTGCACAAAAATCTGCCACACACAGAACTCATTTCTATGCATGCCATTTTTTATGAGGATTTTAGTATCTCTGAGTCGAGCTGTGCTGTCCAAATTTGTCTTCCTGCATCCTTCAGATGGTCTAAAATACTGCTGGCTCTTCATAGTGGTTAGGTAATCTTTAACTTTTGTCCTGTAGCCTCTATATCTCCACCAAGAATCAGTAAATGTCCTTAGAGGAAATGTGGCTCTAAGAATGTATGCTTAAATTCCCCTATTCTCTTTCTAATACCCTGTTCAAAACTCAGATTTCTGGACCTTACTGTGTTTTACTTGACTTGACTTTTTTTCCCATCATTGGGCAAGCGAAGTCAGAGTCCCTTATTGGAAGTTTCAAAAATAGTGCTGCAACACTTGAGCTTTTAAAAACATAGCTCCTCAAGGTCTATAGCTTCCATAGATCTCTATGATGCTCTCAAATTTTTGTGTTTTTTTTTTAGATATTTTATATTTTTTATATTATGGGGAATGCTCATCTTTCATAAGATATTACACCCACCATTGTCAAAACATGAAGTCTGGTTTACACTGTTTTGAAACTATAAATATGGGCCCTTGACTTTCTGGGCCAATGATGAGCAAAGAAATCAAGTGAGACATATCAAGTCCAATAAAGATAAGTGTGATTAGGATATTAAAAAATTTTAAAAAGTTTAAATTTGGCAGCTGCCTAAAAAGATGGCTCATTAATTACTACTACTCAAATGAGCCAACTGATTCCTGTGAATTCTGAGGTGTATTCCTGAATGAACAATATAATGAAGCTTATCCCTAAATTATTAATATATGTTTAATAGAGGGTCATCACACCTCTGCTGCTGCCACTGCCAGCAGTGCAAGCCTTGGCTGGCCCCAGTTACCTGAGTCTCGGGTGGCCCTGGGCAGCTAGGCAGCTATCATCTGAAGCTTGCCTGCACCTCAGACCAGCCCTGGGAGGCTGGGAAGTCACCATCCAAGGCCTGCTTGTGCCTCGGACTGGCCCTGGGTGGCTGGGGTGCTGAGGGGACTGGGGAAGTCAGGAGTCAGGCATAGAGAGTGGCCAGGCCTACCTAGAGGTGAGCCTGGCCTTGCCACACACCTGCCACCTTGTTGGGGCAGAGGGGACTGGGCGCTGCCATCTTTGAGGGTGTGGCAGTCAATTAGCATATTCTCTCCTTATTAGTTGTGGGCACCACCATCTTTGCAACAGTGTGAGGGTTAATTAGCATATTCCCTCTTTGTTAGATAGGAGGCTTGTGTTACCCTGAGTGAGTTTCACTGCTGACATCCAAGGGTCCTACTTAGTCACTTGTACATAGATATTTATATGGACATATCATATGTCTCGGTGTAGGGGGCTGTAAAACTCCAGCTTGAGTCAGGGGAGAAGAATCGGGTCTAGGCCCAAGTCTTTTCTTTGTCCAAGCAGGAGGCCTGGTCATCCAAGAGGTGACACAAGGACAGTCACCCCTGCAAGGAAACCCTGTACGTGCGTGCAAGCACAAACAAGTGATTAGAATCTAGATTAGAAGAACTTGTGGTACGTGATTAGAATCTAGATTAGAAGAATTTGTGGTAC
>PVJC01035972.1:0-17966 GCA_004026665.1 Murina feae | reverse complement strand
GAAGCCTCCTCTGCCTCACCTCGCAGCGTCTATAATGAGACAGTGTTACTTTTACTGGTTAGGCCCCGGCTGCTCTTTCCTTCAGCTCCCGAGGATTCTATGATTGTTATATTGTTTCAAACCTGTGTTTCGCTAGAGCCAGTTTAAGTGGAGCGGGCGCAGCTTCACTTTCGCTCCTGCCACAATGGAAAATGCCGTTTACTCAGGTCCGTGAGTGGCGGCCTCCATGTTGGCTGGGCTAATTTGCATACAGCCGCTCTGATTGGCTGGTGGGCGTGGCTTGCCCTGTCTCGGAGAAACGGTTAATTTTACTATTTCGCTTTTATTAGTTTAGATACATTTTACTAATTTCCTTTTATCTCTGACACTTCTATTATAAAGGAGAAACAGTAATATTAAAAGATTTCCTCTAATTAATCCCCTTTTAATATGCATGAATTTTGTGCACTGGCCACTAGTATAATTATAAGCCTTCAAAAATAACCATAAGACTACATGCCAGGGGGGGTGAGGATGGAATGGGGTATGGGAAGGTATAGAAAAGAAGGAATCAGATTTAGTTAAGAAATCCTAAGTCAGGAAATAAAGTAAGTTAATGGTAATTCTCCATTTTGCCTATGTGTAGTATTCAAAATACTGAGCGGTCCAGCCCAGCCTGGAGGGAACTGTGGCACCAGACTCAATGTGAAATCTTCAACACTGCCCTTTTAGCTGATTTTTGTGTCCTTGGAAAGGTTATAAATGAGAAAAATCACAGCTGAACACATCTGCATAAAGGCTGCACAATTGAATATAGCTGCCCTATGGTCTAGAAGTGAATTCTGACTAGATCACTCTACTTGTTTTGCCATATCTGTTCTTATTTTAGAGGGCAAAAAGTTAAAAACAACCTTCGTTCACCATTATCCTTCACTACCAGGCTGGTTTTCTTGAGGGCAGGGCTATATTTTGTCCCTTCCATGCCCCAGGCCTGACTCTGTGGCAGCACACAGTAGGGTTTATAAACATTTGCTGAATAAAACTGAACTTGGATAATTTAATCTGTTTTAAAATATTTTTAAACACATTCAAACAAAAGTTACTTGCTTGTGCTCATTTCATTGTTTAATTATTGCATTCCATCCTTTGTGTGGTCCAATAAAAGGAATAGCACACTGAACATACTTTGGCCAACAGCAAGATTAAAATAAAAGTTCCCTGAAATGTGATTTGTGAGGTCTCCCTTATTTAACAGTAGGTCCTAAAACCAGAGACAAGGCCATCTGACAATGGCAGGCCAGGCTGAGGGCTCTGCGCTTGGCCTCTGGCCTCACTCCCATGCACCTGGTCACACACAACCCCTGTTTAACACCACAGGGGAGAGGAAGGTCAGTTTTGAGTAGGGGACAGGATTTAAGTTGTCAGGGAAAGCGAAATGACCAAATGAAAAATACTAAGAATTAGAAGCAGTTTAGATTTTATAACCTAAGGCAACTTGCAATCTGTCCTCCAGAAAATGGCTATGAATGAAAACTTGGGATTTTCTCTTAGACAGCCTCCACCTCCCATTACTTGGGAGGGACGAAAGCCCAGGCCCCAGTATCACCTGGCGTTGGTGGAAGATGTGCTTCGTGGCTCACTAGGTGGCCTATTGTAGTTAATATTCAACTTCTCTGAGTTACAGGGGACTCCTTCCTAAAAGGGCATTGATGTGAAGGGGCTCTGGCTTAGAGGGTGCTGGGAGGCGAAATGAGATGATCTGACCAGTGCAGGCCTCAGAGGGCAAGTACTCAGGGAGACGGCTCTGTAGCACTCGTCCCAGCATTGTCATCACAGCGCAGTGGACCAGCAGATGAAGGGAGCCATCGGCCTGGAGCCTCCTCGGTTTACTCTCCTTGAGCAGAGCACACCCTGCTGTTAGTTAAAGGGGGTCTGCTCCTAGTGGTATTCCCTGGTTCCCTCAGGACCCGGCCTGTGTTGGCAAGTCAGGGGAATGAGGCAGGATGGAGGTTTCCTTTGAATTCACCCAGGTTTCAAAACTAAGCATTTCTTTTAGAATAATATCCAAGTATTGACCCCTCAGTTACAAAAGTACCATCAGAGCAGGATCCCCTTCTTGTCAGATAGAGGGGCATCCAAATGGTGACACCATTACCGGGAGTGCTTTAAAGACTCTGGGGCCATCAAACGGATTGGATTTGCACTGTGGTTACTGCTTTTTTTCTTTTTTTTAGTATCATTTTGCCAAGTGCTTGGTCAATATTAAATGTTGTTGCTATTTTATTCTTTCCATGTGAGTCACCCAAAACTCTAGTATTCTAAAAGTGCAGAGAACACACAGCATGCATGTCCTGTCACATGCAGATAAAGGGAGTCTCTAAGGGTATTAATGTGTGGTTGTGCCAGGACCGGGACTCGACTCACACAGGTGACTGACTGCAGTGGGACAATGACCAGTATGTATCAGTACTTGCTGGGCAGGCCTTTCCTGAAGCAGGGTCCATGCATGGCCTTTGGCATGAAGGAGAGGAGGGAGAGGCCAGAGGTGGGCTGATGAATCCAACACGGGAGAAAAGCTAAGGCGTAACAAACCGGAGAGCAGGCCCAAGAAACCTGGCAAGTAATCCTCCAGAACCAGTGGCCAGCAGAGGGCAGGGCATGTGTGTGCACAATTCCATGCCAGGGCTAGAGCTGAGTGACCCCAAACACGGGCTCTCACTCTCAAAGAGGTCATTTTGAGAACAACCACTTGATGGTATTGAGGTAATGAATTATCATATAATAAAAATGAATGTTTATAAGTCCTATATAATAAAAGACTAATATGCAAATTGACCAAACAGTGGAACAACCAGTCACTATGATGAGCACTGACCACTAGGGGGCAGACGCTCAATGCGGGCGCTGCCCCCCACAGGGAGAGCACCACTAAGCCAGAAGCCAGGGTCACAGCTGGCGAGCAGAGCGGCGGTGGTAAGAGCCTCCCTCGCCTCAGCAGCAGCGCTAAGGACCCGTCAGGAGATGTTCGATGTCAGTATTACTTGAGCCAGGCAGACCTAAGCCAGCAGTGGGACATCCCCCAATGGGTCCCAGACTGCGAGAGGGTGCAGGCTGGGCTGAGGGACCCCCCCTCATGAATGTTGTGTACCAGGCCTCTAGTAAATAAATAAAACCACTGACCTCAAAACATTTTTCTTTCTTTGCCTGGTGAAGCAGGCTCGCTATACCGGGAAGCAGAACTGGAAAGATGAACGTTTCCAAATATTCTTTGGGGGAACCTAAAACAAACAATAAGATGCCCAGCTGAAGATCCCGAAGGGCTGTCAATCGATGGTCAATGGTCATGGTCGGCCATCAACCTGATGGTCCTTGGGGGTGCAATGAAGAAGGAAACTTTATTCAGTGCAAAACAATTGTGATACAGCATAGCTGTGGGGCAGCCTGAGGCCAGGCCCCTTTCTGGCTAGTCAGCTCTGCTCTGCACCCATCTGCACTGCACTGCTCAGGGGAGCCATCTTTGGTGTTTCAAATCAGCTGGGGACACTCAGCCTTCTGTGTAAAGGGAAAGTGGGCTCTTAGAGCCAGAGGGGCTTCTATAGAAATAAGTCCTAGACCCTGGTCCCTGATTGGTCTGTCCTCATTCAAATGAGGGATCCAAATCCTTGTCATTTGATTGGTCCAAAAGGCACTGCCCTAATTGGTCAGAATAGAGCTGGTCTGGTTGGTGGGGGCTACATAGCTCCAGTTGGATGGGGAAAGCCTCAATGCTATAGGTTGAAATAAGATTCCAAGAACTCCTTTATAAGAGTTAACAGAAACAGTGCAGGTCAGGTAGTTCAGTGTGGAGGTAGGCATTTTAGTGCAATCTTCTCCCTAAAGCATGATTTGTGTGAGAGGCCCCTGTTTAGCAATGGCTGCTGGACTCTGCGTTTTATAATCCGAGCCCACTTAGTTACTGGGTGTCTTCTTTCTCAGGGTTAATGAGCAAGTTAATCTGGGAGAAACATTTGCTTGTGAACCAAAAAAAGAACTGTCCAGGAAAAAACATGGCCTTCAGAATTACTCGAGGCTGCTGAGTGAGGCACCTCCACAGTCCAGTGAGGGTTCATGCCAGGCAGTACACAGGGCCAGGGCCACAGGCACAGCCAGGCCAGTGAGGCTGAGGAAATGAGCACAGGATGTCGGGGCGGCAGGGGGGGGGGGGGAAGGCACTAAAGTCAGAGAGGAACAGAGGGTACAGTGGAGAGAGCCCCATGGTCATGGTAATGATGGCCCTGGTTGCCAAGGCCCAAAGCACACTAGCAGAGAGAACAGAACAAAGCATAGGCGAGGCCTCCCGGAGGAACTGGGGCGCAGGCAGGAGGCCTGTCTCTGGCTTCAACCCACAAAGCAGGGCAGCATGATATTTTCTTCTACTTCTCACGTTTCGCCCCTCTGAATTTAACACAGAATCATTATATTTCAACCTTAAAGATAAATAAATGGAACAAGGCTACTTCTAGTATTTAAAACAAGAACACATTTGTTATTTACGTAGTCTCTCTGAGGTCTGTCTGTCCATCCCAACCCCACCTTGTGGTTTTGCAATGTTACAAACCCCAAACTAGGAAAGAGGAAATCTTCCTTACTTACAGGTTTTGGGATCAATTGTTTCCAATTTGATTTGAGTGCAAGGTATGTGTGAGTCGGTGGCCCAATGAGGAAATGGGTAACGGTGCTCTGCACTGAAGCCACGGAAAAGTGTTTCTTCCATTGGTGAAAGCTGGTGGGGGTGGGGAAAATCAAATTCATATAAATAGTTTAAGTAATGGTATTTTCTTTTATAACCTAACACAGAAATACAATTCTGCTTCAGACTTTAGGTTCTAGGGGGAATATTGAGCATGAGTCTTAGATTTCTTCCCTCCTGAGACACATAAATGGCAAACAAAGAATACCCCTCTAATAGAGAGAAGAATATGAGGACTATCAGTGGATGAGAGATGTCCCAACATTTCCAGAAGAAACAGGAATTAAAGTTGTCGTCAGGTAAGAGAGAGGGGAAGCAGCAGCCCAGAATCCACACCAGGACTCCCAAGGGCTTCATGCTCAGGGTTCAAGTCCTCGGAGGGTGAGAATGAACAAGAGGGTGACGTGGACATTTGGCCGGGACCCCTCTGGTCTGCTGCCCACATTTCCCCTCCTCTTGCTCCTGGCCCTCAATACATGTAAAGCTAAGCCCCAGCAGTGTTTTCTATCCAGCTCTCCTTTCCAATGGCTCTTCTAAAAACAAATTTAAAAAACAGCCTTGGAAGGAGTAGAACTACTCAGGGTGCCGTGCTGGTGGTCAAAAGATTAAAAAAAAAAATTGACCATTCATTTGGAGGCTCCCTGCCTGCGGATCCTGAATAAAACTCTTCCAGTGTCAGTCACTCCCCATGAGCTCTCAGCCAGTGATTCTACCCACAGAACAGATGTATCTAGAAAACAACCCCATCCACAAAACTGTAGAAGAAAACCATATCAGCTTTATAGAAAAATCTACTCAGGCCCCGTTTTAAATTCTAAATAAACAGTCAAAGTTTCCCACACAGATAAAGAACATCAATAGCATAAACGACAAAGATCAAGATCTACAAAGAACAACTGACCCAGGAAGAAGCACAAATAATTCAGGGAAGGTACTGTGGTTAGTATCCGCAGAGGAATGTGAGAAAACAGTGCATCCATAAAGCAAGAACATGACGCCTTGAAAAAAGAACAATCCCAGGCGAAGACAGTTCTTAGACAAGGTTCTCGGACAGCAGCAGCTGCAGTAATGGACTGGAAATCAAGTCTTAGGTTTGGGTCCATTCCTGTGACTCTGCTAAAGTCCCTTCACATCTCAGGGTCCTGCTTTATTTTAAACTCCATTAAGTTCCTATTTGCTCCAAGCAGACTGCCCGAGGGCCCCTCTTCCTGGCTGCCGTTCTTGCCCTCCTTCCTTAATACAGTTGTCTTCTTGCCTCCTTGGGAGTGCCTGGGGAAAACTGCTCTGTCTGCAACTGTCCCCAACAGGGACATGTGGTGACTCCACTGTAAAGGCCTTTCTTCCCCAAGATCTCATTTGAGCCACACAGAGGCACTGTCAATTAGTCAAGGATTACATGATCCATTTAACAGATGTGGAAACTGAGGCCTAAGAAGTTATGAAGTGCCTTTCAAGTCACACAGTTAGAAGCAGAGCTTGGACTGGCCCACGTTCCTGGTTCTAGCTCCAGTGTCTTTCCTAACTCATGGCACTGTGTGACAGCCCCCAGCTATCAGTACTGTTCTCATCTGAGAGCTTTTCATTGAAGGCTCAGGTGGGGCAGTACTCACGGTCATCATGGCTTCTTGTTTGATTTTGTATCCCTCTGGAAAGGGGGGCAGCTCAGCTTCATATTCTAAAAGGAGTGGGAGCAAACCATCAATTCCATACTTCATTGCAGTTTATGATGTAATTTTCTTTCCTCTAAGTACAAATTCTTAAGTTTTATCTTGGTTGGGGTTTACAGAAATGAAAAATAACTGGCCATTACAAGTTAATAATTAATGTGAAGTACCTTATTTGAAATGAATGAGATAATTATTCACTAGTGTGAAAACTCCAGGCTTTATGTAAAGAGTTTAAGACTTTTCCCGAGAGTAAGACTTTAGATTTTGACCCACATTATGAAAACTACAAGAGAATGAAGAGGTCCTAGGAAGAATATAGCATCCAGGGAGGAGAAGGGAGAGAAAAGGAGGAAAACGTGAGGGCAGGACAGAAGCAGCAGCAGAGGGAAGACTCCTGTCTGGAGTACATGACTGGAAAAGTCAACCCATAAGCCCTCACTACTCAGAGCACGGCCAGACCCAGCAGCACTGGCATCCCTGGGAGCTAGAAATCTGTATCTCAAGCCCGCCCCAGCCCTGCTGGACTGAACTAGCATTTAATAAGACCAGGGGGCTTGCACTGTACCCACACTGACGTTGGAGAAGTCCTGCTGTAAGCACCAGCAGTTTCTCATCCTTGCAGCACTTTAGAATCCCCTGGGAGCTTTTTTAAACCACTGTTTTGGCCCAACCCCAGAAATTTCGATTCAGTACTAGTAGGTGTGGGGCAAGAGCCTGGGAATCAGTGCTTTTAAAGTTCTCCAGGTGGTTCTCATACGCAGGTTTCAAGGCTGATCACAGCCCACCTGCTGGAGAGCTTCATGCACAGAACAGTCCAAACGTGCTCTGCAGGTAACGCTGCCGAGAGGGCAGAAAATGCTCAAGGACACATTAGTTACACTTCCAGGAAAGACTGCTACAAGTACTTCTGGAAAGGTCAATGCTGTATAGTTGCTTTGCATTGATGAGAGAAAACAGTTTCTGGGCAAGAGGATATTAATGGAATATAGTTGTCCTGGACACAAGTTTTATTTCATTATCAAGTTTTATTTCATTATATTCCTTAATGGACAGTAGAGCATTTCTAAGCAAAAACATTTTTTTTTTTAATTCCTAGGTATCAGGTTAGAGACAAGTGGTATCAGGTGGCAGGCGATAAGCAATTTTGATTCCCAAAAAACAAATTATCACAAACTTACTTAAAACAACACAAATGTATTATCTCAGTTCCTGTGGGTCAGGAGTCTGGGTGTGTGGGTGAGGGCTCATGAAGCTGAGACCAAGGTGTTAGCCATGGCTGTGACCTCATCTGAGGGCTGGGTCCTCGGCAAGCGCCATGGCTGTTGGCAGGATTCAGTTTCTGTTGGTCTGGGTCCTTATTTCCTTGTTGGCTGTTGGTGAGGACTGCTCTCAGCTCCTAGAGGCTGCACTCTGGGCCTTGTCACAAGGCAGTTCACATGATCATTCATTCACTGCAGGTAAGCAGACGTGTCTTCTGCTTCAAGTTCTTTCACTTAATCAGGTGCTCACCTGATTAGGTCAGGCCCACCTATAATGATTTCTCTAATGTAAAGTCAACTGATTACATACTTAATTACTTCTGAAAAGTCTCTACACAGCAATGTCTAGATTAGCAATTGGTCAACTAATTGGGAGGTAGGTGCACTAGGGGAATTTTGGGGGCTGGGCCACTAAGAATTCTGCCCATCACAATAGTTTTAGCTCTACCACTTTTCCCCCCTTTCAAACAAGCATGCAGATTCACCCTTCTTTCCCCAACCTTTTGAGAATCATCAAAATAGTGTGAAAGCTATTTATATGAACTTAAGATATATACAGCTCTATAGTTTTATCTGATTACCAGAGCTTATTGTGAGAAAATTCCAAATAATACAGAGATGTCACGTACAGCATATAAATCACACATAATGTCTTTACAACCAACAGCCATTGTTAGATTTGGCATAGGTCCAACCTAATCTTTTCAATGCACTTACTAATATACATACGTAATACACACATTTATTTACTGTAGATCTAGACTAGGTCAAATCATCCTAGAACCTAGAACAGTGTCCTTTTTCTTAACAACTCCTACTACTTTTACCCTTTTTTGAAATTTGTAAAAATTAATCTCTTTAATAGACTGTGTTTTGTGACTAAATTACCTGGGTCTGTTTGTGTTCAACATCATATTCCCATAGAATACTTGCTGAATGAATGAATAAACCAAACAGTATGGCAAATTACTTTTGACCCTTGACCTACTGATTCATTCATTGATACTGAGAGCCCAGTATGTTGAATCTTTCAAGGCTGCTACAAGTATTATGTGCCACATTATTCAGCCAGTGTACACTCTTTTTTGTTGTTGTTGTTAATCCTCACCTGAGGATATTTTTTCCATTGATATTTTAGAGAGAATGGGGGGTACAGAGAGATAGAAGCATCGATTGATTGCCTCCTGCACGCCCCTTCTCACCCCGCCCCCCGCCCCAGGATCTAACCTGTAACCCAGGCACGGTTCATGTCTTTGACCAGGAATTGAAGCTGAGACCCTTCTTTGTCTCAATTGCCAATGCTCTAACCATTGAGCAAAATCATCAGGACAGGTAATTTGCTTTTTGAATGTATATTTCCTATTACATTCAAAGATAGGCTTTCCCCCGAATCCTATTTCTCATGTTTGTTGTGAGAAACTGAATTTACTATGTTTGTTATAGAAAATTGCACTTGTTAGAATGTTTTTTAAGAAACTGGTCTTATTCTTCTACGTTATAATAGTCATTAGTGTGCCAGCGTGTACAATTCACCACCTTGATCTCGTTAACTTCATGCTGTAACCCTATCAAGTCCCTTGTTTTTCAGAGAGCAACCTTCCTCTTCGCTCTCTCCCTACAGACCTGTTTAACTAAAATAAATTTCATGATTCTAAAACACAATGCAAAGCATGTTTCTTTGTCAACAAGAACACATATGTATTAAGAACCCAGGCACACTGCTGAGCGCCTCTGCATACACCATCTTAGTCCTCACAACAGGTAGGTACAAGGATGCCTCCTCTCTCATAGGTGAAGCTGAGCAGCTTCTCTAACAAAACACACTAGCAAACTGTATTATGAAGAGCAATTTGGCTCGAAAAATTGAAAGCTCTGAGGAAAAGACAGCCACAACGTTCAAATATCTGACTGGATTATTTAGGGTAGAGTGATTAGCACCAAGGAGCTAAGGACCAATGGGTACAAGATTTTCTGAATATAATGCAATGTATGCACGGAGAAGGAATGCGAGCACTGGATGGAACTTGGAATGGATAGCTTTTGAGGGCACCTACCACTCTTGAGCCCACTGTTCTCCCCCTGCTCTGTGTTTCCCACTTCTCTCAATTCATCACTCTCTCCCACCTGGACCCTTATACTATCCATTCATTCTTTTTTCCACTCAACAAGCATTTGCTGACCCATATGGTAGCCACTAGCAACAGGTGGCTATCTAAATTTATTAAAATAAAAATAAAAATAAAATTTAGTTCCAAAACTGTACTAACCACATTTCAAGTGCCCAATAACTGCATGTGGCTAGTGGCTACCACACTGGAAATTCTACTGGACAGTGCTGTCAGATGGCTGAGGTAGTGATGGAGCCACAAGAATGAAAAAGCTGAGTTCTTAACCTTGAGAAGCTTACAGCCTGGAGCTGAGGAGCTTACATTTTTTTTTTGTCTTCATTTGCTGATATTTATTTCATTTATCTACAAAACTAGGACCTACTAATATTTTATAAAATAAAAGAGTAATATGCAAACTAACCATCACTCTGAGACACCTAAGCCACACCCACCATCCAAGCCATGCCCACCAGCCAATCAGAGTGACTGTATGCAAATTAACCCAGCCAAGATGGTGGCCAGCAGCCACAGAGCTAGAGTAAACAGGAGGCTTCTGTTTGGAGGAAACTGCCTGCCTTGGCCAGCTGGGGGTCTGCTCAAGGCAACATAATTTCAATTATAGAAGCCACAGAGCTGAGGCAAACAGGAGGCTTTGTTCCCTGCCTAGGACTCCGCTCAAGATAACAAAGTTTCAATTATAGAAGATAAATAAACCCCAGAAACCTGATTCCAGCCAGCCTCGCTGGGACATTGGGTCAAAGGGAGCTGTGGGCAGTTTGAAAACGTCCCTCAGCCCTTCACCCAGGCTGCCCAGGCACCCCAGTAGGCACCCAAACGCTGAAGCAACGCATTGGCCAGGCACACCAGCAGGTGGACATCCCCCGAGGGGTCCCAGACTGCCAGAGGGAACAGGCCAGGCTGAGGAAGCCCCAGAGTGCACAAATTTTTGTGCACTGGGCCCCTAGTATTTTATAATAACAGAATTCTGTATGAATATAAGATGAAAATATAACAATTTGTTTTATTGGCCTAGTAATAAACAACTAGACACAGAAATGGGGAAAATACACTATTTTTAGTAGAAAAATATCTATAAAAAATTTCTTCTCTCCTTATTAAGGTACTAAGGGCCTGGTGCACAAAAATTTGTGCACTCGGTGCAGGGGGGGGGGGGGAGTGTCCCTCAGCCTGGCTTGTGCCCTCTCATAGTCTGGGACCCCTCGGGGGATGTCCACCTGCTGGCATGCCTGGCCAGCCTGGTGAGGGGCTGATGGCTATTTGCAGGCTGGCCAAGCCCCCCCAGTGGGAACCCTCACCCCATGGGAGTGTGGCCAGCCTGGGTGAGGGGCTGAGGGCCGTTTTCAGGCTGCCCACAGTTCCCATTGACCCAAGGTCCCAGCAAGGCTGGCTGGAATCAGGTTTCTGGAGTTTATTTATCTTCTATAATTGAAACTTTGTTACCTTAAGTGGAGGCCTAAGCAGGAAATGGAAGACTCCTGTTTGCTTCAGCTCCATGGCTTCTATAATTGAAACATTGTTGCTTGAGCAGAAGCCCACTGGCCTAATCAAGTAGTTGCAATGGAAGCCTCCTGTTTACTCTAGCTCCGTGGCTGCCAGCCTCCATCTTGGCTGTGTTAATTTGCATACAGCCACTCTGATTGGCTGGGAGGTGTGGCTTGGCTGGTGGGCGTGGCTTAGGTATCTTAGGCTGATGGTCAATTTGCATATTACTCTTTTATTAGATTACATATGTATCCTTATCCCTCCAATTCCTCCCTAGCCCCCCACTCATACCCTCAATCCCTGGTGTCTGTGTCCATTGGTTAAGCTTTAATGTTTGCACACAAATCCTTTGGTTGATCTCTCCCTTACTCCCACCCTCCCCTACCTTCCCTCTGAGGTTTGATGGTCTGATCGATGTTTCTCTGTCTCTGGATCTGTTTTTGTTCATCATTTATGTTGTTCATTACTGGTAGATTCTACAAATAAGTGAGAATATGTGATATTTATCTTTCTCCAATTGGCTTATTTTGCTGAGCATAATGCTTTCCAGGTCCATCCATGCTGTTGCAAATGGTAAAAGTTCCTTCTTTTTACAGCAGCATAGTATTCCATTGTGTAGATGTACCACAGTTTTCTAATCCATTCATCTGCTGATGGGCACTTAGGCTGTTTCCAAATCTTAGCTATGGTGAATTGTGCTGCTATGAACATAGGGATGCATATATCCTTTCTGATTGGTGTTCCTGGTTTCTTGGAGTATAGTCCTAGAAGTGGGATCACTGGGTCAAATGAGAGTTCCATTAAAAAAAAGATACATTCCTTCTTAGGAGCTAACAGTATGGAGCTCTTGCTGTCAGTCAGTGACCGTGCAGGTGCATCCTCCTAACACCATAGAGTAGGTACCATCATCACACTCACTTTAGGAGAGTCACAAGTTCAATAACTCGCCCAGCACCCACCGAGTATTTGTACCGGGCCTCACCACCAGGGCCACAAGGAAGGTGAGGACCCATGTGAGGATCTCAGGGGAAGGTCAGCAGTGCAGAGGGATTAGCCCAGGTCGGACTGGCCCATGGGCCTTGCACAGGCGGGCACAGACATTGCCATCAACCCCCCGCCCCCCACCTTGAGCCCCTGGCAAGGCCGGTTCCGAGCCCCACTGGGAGCTCTGTGGGCGGGTCCTGGGAACCCGTGTGACTCCAGGTCCCCCTCCGCCCAGGTCCGAGCACCCAGGGCCACACCACCTGGCTCTGCTTCCCCCGTCTGAGGATGGAGGCCGCAGTCCGCGCGCATAATCATAAGCAGGCCCCCGGGCCTCAGTTTCCCGGGTATAAATCCGGGGCCTCGCGCGTCAATCACCGGCCCCGGGCCACCCCCGCAGCCCGTCCCCGCCCCGGTCCGCGGCGCCGCCTACCCTCGCAGATCCGCTCCCACAGGGTCCTTCCCGGTGGCTCCGCGGGCCGCTCGAGGGGCGCGGGACACGCGGTGGGGACGGACTCCAAGGAGCCAGCCGGCTCCTCGTGCTGCGCGGCGCGGCTGCCCACCCTCCCCGGCGCCGCCATGGTCGCGGTTTCCATGGCAACCGCGCCCCCTGCCCGGCCACAACCCGGAAGAAGCTGGGACGCGCGGGCGACGAGCCGGCGTCTCAGGATCGACTTCCGGATCACGGTGGAGGGTGTTCCGTGGCGGCCGAGCGGGGAGGCCTGCAGGTGAGGGCGACGACGGGGCGGCGAGAGCCTCGGGGTGGGGGCGTGGGACTCCCGCGACGAACGGAGGGCGTACCTGGCGGCGGCTCCCCGAGTCCACGCCTCCCGCCCCGGGTGCGCCCGCCGGGGAGGCCGCCGCCTCCAGGAAGTTCTCGGCGGGCCCCGCTGCGTCCTCCCCCGTCTGTGCGGAAGCCGCGCGGCGGGGCCTCGGAGCGCCCGGCCCGAGCCCGCTGCAGACGCCGTTTCCCAGCTGCCGGCGTGGGGACCCGGGGCCGTGGGCTCCAGCCTCGCTTTGCAGAAGTCAGCAGCGTCCGCACCCTCGGCGCTAAGGCGGGCGGCTGCCAGGCGTTCTGGAAGCGGAGGGGCGGGGAGTCGGGACGGTCTCGGCGCGCGGCCCCTTTGTTTCTATTAGGCGCCGGGGCCACTCCTCCGTCAGGGCGCGCTGGGCTCCCCCCCGCCCCCCCTGCAGGTTGCACCTACTCCCTGTCCTCTGCCAGCCCCTCTTCCTCTGCGCCCCCCCCAAATGTTGTTAGTGCTTAAGGTCCTGTCTCAGCCTCGGTTCAGCCCTTCATTGTCATCCATGTGTTCCAAAGCTGATGTCGCTCGAGCCGGCCTCCTCAGCCTTCAGCCCCGTGTACCCACCCGCCCACCCGCCCTCTGTTGTGGACCAAGTTAGCGAGAGTAAGACCACCGACTCCAATTAGGTCCTGAGCAGCAAGCGAGAATTTACTGAGCTGGCCAGGGCCTTCACAGGCACTTCCTTGCGGGGAAAGCCTCGCCTGCAAAAGCCCCGGCCTTGGTGCTGAGCCAGCTTTATTCACTGGAACCACAAAGGACAGCTTGTTTTTCAGTGGAACTGAGGTCTATGCCTTGGAGATTGCAAGTTTCTGCAGGAATGGCAATAATCCTTATCTAATGGTTTGCAGCACTTGTTCTAAGTGACGCTCCCTGCCATGGGGGCAGAGGAAAATTTTCTTTAACTCTCTTGTGTCCTTTTTCTGTCTGCAAGGGGTTAGAGCCATCACATTCCCTACTGGTCTTCTGGACGAATTCAGATCCTGGATTCGTCGCTAGTATCTACTAGTGGGAGTTGTGAGTATTGGGTGAGCAGAACCATGAGTTTTACCGCTTGAATCCGGTCTTGAATGAGGTTGACGAACCACCGGATTAAGCAAGGGCCAACCATGAGCCGAGGAGCAGTGACCCCACTGCGGCAGTGAGCAGAGTGGTGAGCCAGGGGGACCAGGAATAAAGACTCTCATACCAGTTCCTTTCTGCCTTACGGGCCTCCTCTCTGTCAGTTTCCTTAACTGACTTAGACTTTCTCTAATTACCCCAGAGTGGTTAGTGTCGAAGCAGCATGCTTCTCCTAACGCTAGGCATAGTCCTCCCTGTTTCAGGAATAGTAGGTCGAGCCCCCTCCTGTTCTGTAGGACCGCCTCAGCTAAGGACCCTACCGACTCTTCCAGCTGTCCTATTGATTTTTCTAGGGTGCTTATGTCCTGATCAATCTGGGCCCCTAAGGTCTGGTAATTTTGATACCCTGTTACTAGGGCAGCCGTGCCTACAGCCGTTGACCCTGCGATCCCTACTCCACCAAGAGGGGAATGAGGACCGGGGCCCTTTTAGCCCGTCTGGGTTCTAGGAGGAGGTGCTCCCTTCCCCCTTCGCCAGAGTAGTAGTACACCTGGGGCAGTATATGGGTGAGTACACAGAGTCCGGGTTCTTGGCCTGTCTGGAGGGTGAGGGAGAGAACACAGGGGGTCACCCCTGTAGAGCAGGCCCACCACGTCCCATTCGGGGCTACTAAGTACCCGTGATATCCCCCGAGTCAAGCCTTGTTTGCGGTTTCCCCACCAGCAAAACTTCCTGTCTTCTTCCTCGGTCGAGACATTTCGGACTCGGCTGTCTGCTCTCCCGACGGTGGCATTTGCTCCTACTCCAATGTAATATGGGGGTTCGGGGTTCAGGCACAACTAGCAGCCTGCAGTGAGGTTTGGGGAGCTTGTGTTCAGGAGTTGGAATGAAACCTCTAGCGGGGCAAAGATGTCAGGCTGGAGGGGAGAAACCCCTAATCTCTTTCCTGAGGGGCGAATTTGAGTCTTGGGGGTACTTGAGGGTGAGGGCCCGAGGTTGCTTGAGGAGGAGGGTTTTGGTGTCCTAGGGACCTCCCTCGGGACAGTGAACAACACCCCTGGGTCTGGTCCGGCAACGTAGAGTCTGAGTCCCCACGTTCCCCCTCCCATCCATCCTCTCATCCAGTACTGTAGGGAAATAAGAGTTATGGGGTTACAGCTCTCTAAGGTGGGGGGCCCTTTCCCATCCTTATGGACAAACTTAAGGTAGGGGTCAGGTATGGCTATTCTACAGGGGCCATAGGTCTCACAGCTCCAGTTCTGGCAATAGAAGTCCTCATGATCTCCACATTTCCCTGCACGCCAGGGGTTGGGGTCTTTCCTGGGGCACACATACAATCCCGTTCTCCGGAGTTCTTGCTCAGCAAGCAGTGTCCCACGTCCATATGGAAATGAGGCATCCTGGTCTGGGCCTCCCTAGGAGACATATTTCTGGTGGGGTGGGTGGGCTCGTGGTTGATTCCAGTTCTCACCAAACAGCCGGCAGAGGTTGAAGCGTAACAGCAGCTGACCCGTTTCAGTAAATTCTGCCAGAAGCATCCTATCTGTCGTCCGTGTTGCTTCCCACCGATACCAGTTTGCCTGGTGGGAGACGGGCTTACCCATTTGCCAGGTTAGGGCTAGCAAAATGAGATGAATCATGGTGCAGGCACTAACTTCATCTTTAAAGGATCTGGGGTTGGTTTCACTGTCCACCTCCGGGGGCTGCCGCCACCGGGTACCCCCTCTGCTTTCTTTACTTGGGTGTGATGAATCCAGGGCTTCTTTTCTGCGACTTTTACTGCAGTCGGGGTGCTTAAAACAATGGTGTATAGTCCGTCCCAGCGAGGTTCGAGCCCTCCAGGCTGGTGTCTCTTGACCCAAACCAAGTCACCAGGGGAAAACCAACTTGCATCCTCAGTCGCAGGGGTGTCGGGGTTTCAGTGAGCTTCCCGCACAATCCGCTGTGCTGATGTGGCAGCTTTCTGGAGTGCCTGCAAAGACTTAAGCAGATTATGGTTGGAGAGGCGGGCAACCTCCTCCTCCCCCAACTTGGGCACCAGTGGAGGAGGTCACCCGAACATTATTTCAAAAGGGGATAATCCCTGGACATACGGGGTGCACCTAGTTTGGAGAAGGGAAAGGAGAGTAAGCTTGCCCAGTTCTCGCCAGTCTCTATTTTTAACTTGGTTAATGTTTCCTTTAATGTCTGATTCATCCTCTCTACCTACCCTGAACTTTGAGGCTTGTATTCGCAATGCAATTTCCAAGTTACCTGTAATGCCTTAGCTGCCAATTGGATGATTTTGGCAATGAACGCTGGACCGTTGTCGGACCCTATGTATAGCAGTAGGCCAAACCAGTGGACAGTTTCAGAGAGAAGCTTCTTAACCACTACCTGAGTTGTCTCAGTTCTGGTGGCATAGGCCTCTGGCCATCCTGAGAAGGTGTCTATGAACACCAGGAGGTATTTGTACCCTCCCCGGCCTGCTGGGAGCTCTGTGAAGTCAACTTCCCAGTGCTCCCCTGGAACCTTGTGCTTCCTTGGAACCTTACTCTAGGCGGGTCAGAGTGGGCTTGACAGGGGTTCACTTGGGCACGTGCCTGGCATCTCCGAGCCACATCCTTGGCCATCCTCTGTAGTCCCGGAACGTAGTAATCCTTGCAAAGAAGCTCAGCCAGCTTGGTGCCTCCGAGATGAGTGCCCCTATGGGTCTGCTCTATGATGATTCTGCCCAGGCTTTCTGGGAGGAACAGACGGTGGTCCAGGAGTTTCAGCCATCCTCTCCTGGCTACTTTAGCCCCTAGTCCTTTTGCTTGCTCCTCTTCCTTCCTTCTTGGTCTAGGTAGGGGTGTCAGGCAGCTGGTGGTCTGGGAGGGCTACTAAGACCTGTAGGGACCCTACTGGTCTTTTAGTGGCTTCCTTTGCTGCTTGATCAGCCAGCCTGTTGCCTCGGGCTATGGGGGTGTCGTCCTTCTGGTGCCCCGGCAGTGTATAACAGCTACCTCCTCAGCCCCCAGATGGCCGCCAGCAGAGCAAGGATCTCGGGGGCATTCTTAATGTCCTTCCCCCCCTGAGGTCGAAAGTCCTTTCTCTTGGTACAGTGCCCCGTGTACGTGGACAGTAGTGAAAGCATACCGGCTCTCTGTATAAACGTTCAGTCTCTTGCCTTTTCCTCACCGTAGGGCCTGGGTTAGGGCAATGAGCTCAGCCTTCTGAGCCGAGGTTCCGTCACCCAGGGCCTGCGCCCAGACTACCTCCTCCCCGGACACCACTGCTGCCCCAGCATACCGGATTCCATCTTCTACGTAACTGCTGCCATCTGTGTAGAGGATCACCTCTGGGTCGGGCAGGGAGATGTCCCTCAGGTCCGCTCGGAGAGAGGTCAAGGTGGTCAAGACCTCTTCACAATCATGAAGTGGGGGCTCATCCCCTTCATCCAGGAGCAGTGTAGCAGGATTAAGGGCTGCAGTCTTCAGGAGGATGATTTGGGGTGGGTCTAGGATACCTGGTACTGAGTGATATGGGCATTAGACATCCATCTCTCAGGTGGGCTGTGGAGAAGCGCCTCAACTGCATGTGGGGCGACTACTTGAAGGTTCTGACCAAAAGTTAGCTTGGATTCTTGGCCGCTCTGGTGTGGCAGCGATGGCCCTCAAGCAGCTTGGCCAACCGGCTGCCACTGGGTCCAGTCTTTTTGAGAGATAGGCCACCGGCCTTCTCCAAGGTCCAAGAGTCTGGGTCAGGATCCCCTTTCGCCACCCCCTTCGCCTCTGCCATTAAAAGGCAGAAAGGTTTTCCGAGGTCAGGTAGGGCCAGAGCCGGTGCACTAGTCAGTGCCTGCTTGAGCTGGGTGAAGGCCCCCTGGGCCTCCCCAGTCCAAGTTAACTCGGGCTTCT
>PVJC01035971.1:0-17962 GCA_004026665.1 Murina feae | reverse complement strand
CGCGCCTCCGTACCTCTGTACTTTGCTTCTGCCGCTCCTCTGAGTCTCAGACTCTTCTCTAGTTGTAGGATTTTCACTCAGCCAGCCGTCCTGTGGGTGCGAGTGGTGTCCGTGTGTTCTTTTCGAGGTTTTTCTGAAATAGTTGTTCACAGCTGCATTTACGGTGTCCACCCTATGTCGCCATCTTGTTTCTCTGAGAATATGTTTATTGATTTATTTATTTTTAGAGAGAGAGGGGGAGAGAGAGAAAGAGAGAAGGAGACACAGAGAGAGAGAAACATTGATTGGCTGCCTCTCATATTCACCCCAACTGAGGATCAAACCTGCACCTAGGTATGTACCCTGGCTGAGAATTGAACCCAAGACCTTTCAGTGTACCGGATGAAGTTTCAACCAACTGAGCCGCACCGTCCAGGGCCCAGCTGTTCTTTTGGCATGCTCTTCCTCAGAATTCTCCTGCAGGATGCCCTGGCATGGTCTGGACACACTTGATAATCATGAATCGGTTTGTGAACCTCCATAAAATAATTTGTATTATTTATTAGGTCAGTTAATTTAGTCTAGGTCAGTGGATTTTTCTGCGTTTATTTTATAAAACTGCTTTTCCTCTTTTAGTTTGTCTTTGATTAATTGATCCTATGTTATGATTTATTTCCCTGACTTGAGATGGTGTGGGAGCTGTTTGCACTTTAGCCAGCCCCTCTCAGGCCTCTGTGGACTCCCACAGTTTATGCATGGCAGGACTAGGGCCTTTTGACATCACCCTGGGGTCGGGGGTGGGAGGTAAATAGTAGGTAATTGCTCTCATGGCAGCTGCTCTTATAATATGAGGGTCCCCTTTTTCTTTCCTCTCAGTGTCAGTGTGGCATAACATAAAGATCCTTCAGAGTCAGACCTGGGCTGGATCAGCAACATCCCAGCTAGTCCACTTATTGGTTGGGAATATCGAACGTGTTATTTCCTCTCTCTAATTCTGTTTCTTCATCTGTAAAATGGAGATAATATCTACCTCATAGGGTTGTAAGGAGTAAATTGGGAGTGTAGGCGGAGGTCCTGACTACACAGTCTGCTGAACAAATATTAGTTCCCCTCAGTTTTCCCCTTTGTCTGGCATGTCTAACAGTCCATTTTTAACTGTCGCCAACCTCCTCCTCCATCCAAACCATGACATATATTACTTATGTTTAATATAGCTCATGACTTTCATTAGAGACTGTGCAGTGCCATTCTTCAGAAATGAGGGACCTGTTTTGGTTAAGATCAGTCCTCATTCTTTTGACCTCTGCCCTTTGCACTGAGCAATTCATCATAGCTTGGAGTTTGGAGCCAGAGACCCTTTTTGAGAAAATTTGGCAGCAGAACTTCTGCCCAGTGGCCTCTCCTGCCTTCCTGGCTTTCTGTACTCCAGTACGAAGCACTGCCATTTTGCGTTAGAACGAAGTCCATAGTTTTAGCCCATAAACAACTTCATATACCTCAGTGTGAGTCTTCAAACTGGTCTTTGTCAACAGCAGTAGTTATTTAGTAAGCACCTCGTGCAAAAGCACGGTGGTGAGAATTTATGGTGGTTCTTTAGAACAAAAAAAGGAAGTACATCACTGGGGAACAAAATTGCCAGTAGCACTGTTGGATTATGATGTACACATGTAGTCCCTGAAATTCCATTTTGGGATTCAGTGGCATGAAGGTGGGCCTAGACTAAGACACTGGGCTCAGGGAATTTTCTCCTTTCATCCTGGAATAGGATCTCACTGTGTTACGGTGCTCCCCGCTGTTGACACACGAGAGCATAGGTAGAAAGTGGTAACATTTTATACCACGCTGACATAAGCAGGAGGGGATTTAGGTTACCTAAATAGGGCATTGTGAAAACATTTCTAATTTTCTTTACGTTGTAGAATTATGATGAGCAACATGCAATACAAAGTTTTATGGAATCCTATATAATAAAACCCTAATGTGCAAATCGATCGAACAGTGGAATGATTGGTGGAACAACCGGTTGCTATGATGCACACTGACCACCAGAGGGCAGATGCTCAATGCAGGAGCTGCCCCCTGGTGGTCAGTGCACTTCCACAGGGGGAGCGCCACTCAGCCAGAAGCCAGGCTCACGAGAGCAACAAGTGCTAAGGAGCAGCAAACAGGCAGGTAGTAAGGAGTGAGGGATACCAGACTGTAAGAGGGCTCAGGGTGGGCCTCTAGTTGGATAAAATGTTGGATAAAAAGGAGCTTATTTCAGTATTCATAAATTTGTACTATTATGTCAGGTTTTATGCCCCACAGGTGGTCAGTGTTCATAAATGTTCATATGAAAATGTCAGTTTTCATATATGCTTGAAAAGAATGTTCATTCTGTACTTGTTAGATGTAGGGTACTCTGTATGAGTTAGTTCACATTTTACTAATTGTTCAAGTCTTCTGAATTCTCACTAACTGGGAGCTTGGTTTATCAGTGGTGTATGTGTTTCCATTGTGATGACAGGAGACCCATTGTGTATTTCTTCTCGTAATTCTGTTCATTTTGCCTTATATATAGAGAAGTTTCATTATCAGGTGCATACACTAGTGCATGGCCTCCTTTTGTTTATGTCCAATTTCTGAACCTCCTAGAAGTGTACATGAGGTAGAACACTGTTTATCCCTTAAAATGGCAATGGGAGAGTTAATGATTAATTTCAAAGTGTCTGGAAAAGCATTTTATGCATTCACAGGTCTGATTGGGTGCAGGTGCAGAAGGAGGAGAGCAGAGATTTGCATCATTGATGCCACTTCCCACCTGGAGCCAGGCAAAGGACACACATGTGCTCCTCACTCAGGGGTTTTGGTGATGCAGGGCTTTCCATCAGACTAAACATCTCTCCTTCACAGTGCAGCTGCAGACTTGCTGAGTTGACACCTGGGAGTAGTGTCCCCTCGGGTGCTGGGAGAGCGAAAGTGCACATCGTGCCAGGCTGACATGGGAGCCCCAGAGTATTCTGTTATTACCGCAGATTTGGGATCAGCAGACTGCCAGGGAGACCTGGGCTTGACTGCCAGCTTCCCCAGAGGTGAATTGTCCCTGAGAGTTGATACACCCAAAATAGCATTTCCATTGTATAAGCTGAACTCACATGAAGAACACATTTGTACACGAGATGCTGTGGGATCTGCAGCCTTGCCCAAACCCGACAGTGAGAAGGTGTGCACCTGTACTAGCAGAGCAGCGTGCCTGGCTTCCTGGTTGCTTCTGCTCTAGTTTGCATATAAGATTATACTTGCGCTTTCCTCTGGTTGGGGACTCCGTGAGGAACTGCACAGATTAGACCATCCGTAACAGCTATGACCACGTGGCATATTCAGTAACAGCTTATGAATAGGAGAGTAGAGTGCTTGTCAGGTAACATCCCTGCTGTGTTAGAGATGGGGCAATTGCTGGTTACACAGGAGCCTCTTAGCAGCGGTTCTCAATCTGTGGGTCGCGACCTCTTTGGGGGTCAAACGACCCTTTCACAGAGGTCGCCTAAATACATCCTGCATATCAGATATTTACATTGTGATTCATAACAGTAGCAAAATTACATTTATGAAGTAGCAACGAAAATAATTTTATGGTTGGGGTCACCACAATATGAGAAGCTGTATTAAAGGGTCGCGGCATTAGGAAGGTTAAGAACCACTGCTCTAAAGTCTTGGTGGAGAAAGTTAAATTTTAGGCTTTTATAAATGATGGGAGGGAATTACCGTGGAAAATTCGGAGTCATCAGAAGGGAACCACAGCCCTGGCTGGTTTGGCTCAGTAGATAAAGTATCAGTCTGTGGACTGAAGGGTTCCGGGTTCAATTCCAGTCAAGGGCACATGCCTGGTTCTGAGCTTGATCCCCAGTAGGGGGCGTGCAGGAGGCAGCCAATCAGTGATTCTCATCATTGATGTTTCTCTCTCTCCCTTCCTCTCTGAAATTAAAAAGAAGAAGAAAAGGGGGGAATCACAAAGTAAAACCACAAGAACGGCCAGAGCCAGGGAAGCACTAGTGTACAAGGTGATCGGACTAGTGATGAGAAGCAGCTACCACTGCCAGCACTGCTGCACTGCTGCCATTGCCCCTCACAGTACAGGGAGGAGGAAGACGAAGCATCCAGGACGTGAGGCTCCTTGAGGGGCTCCTTTGGTCATTTGGTTACCCCGTTTATTCTTCCACTTACCCAGCACATTCACGGTGCACCAACTCTGTACCAGACCCTAATTAGGTGCTGGAGAAACAGAGATCATGTAAAGTTAGGAGTGTTTAATTGTAAGCAACAGAAACTGATCCTGGCTAATTAAAAAAAAAAAAAGGAATTTACTAGAAAGACATGAGTACCCACAGAATCAAATTAAAAGCCAAACAGCTGGCCCTCAAAAAGGACATGAAGGGCAGTACCAAGAACCTAAATGGCAACAAATGGTCCATCTCTTCAGCACACTGTTTCCTCCCTGGTGTCACTCAGCTTAAGAAAGAGTCCAGCCAGCCTAGCGTTTGCCAAGGCATCCACGCTTTGAGTAGGGAAAACTCAGGGGCAGTCTCACCACTTGCCACTGATAGGGGAGTCGTTGCTGAAAGAAATTTAAGGGGCTCATTTCTAAAAAGAGGTCGTAAGCAATAGACGTGCGCTATAGACTCGAGCAACTAATGGCAGAAATGCATTAAGTTCTGAACTTTAGGTGATGAGCCCAGATACGGGGCTCTTGTGCTAACAGAGAAAGTTAGCATATTCCTTTAACACGCAAGCACAGTGTTAGTAATGATGATGCCTCAGTGGAACTTCTGGTCCCGTGGAGGAGGAACACGAGTCAGAGTCTGAGAAATGGATAATTCCAAACTGGAATTTAAGGGCTCAGCTGATCAGTGAATCTGTGTGAGAAAAAACGGGAAAAGTCAGGGAAAGAACCACTGGGAAGGAACAAACAGAATAAATCCCAGCAACAGTATTCCAGTCACTCTTAGTCATCCCTGAGCCCTCTGCACCTGGCCCATCCCATATCTGGGCTATAAGAACCATTAAGCTGTCTTATTTGCCTACGTTAGTGTAACCACTACTAGTCTATTGAACATGGAAGCATTAGGACAGCGGTTCTCAACCTGTGGGTCATGGTCCCTTTGGTGGTTGAACGGCCCTTTCACAGGGGTCGCCTAAGACCATCCTGCATATCAGATATTTACATTACGATTCATAACAGTAGCAACATTACAGTTATGAAGTAGCAATGAAAATAATTTTATGGTTGGGTCACAACATGAGGAACTGTATTTAAAGGTTGAGAACCACTGTTTTAGGGGATTCAGCACAGCAACTTCACTTGGTCTCCATCTGTCTCCTTATACTGTTTTCAGTGTTAGGAAGTCCAGAGAATTTTTGTTACCTTTGAGGTAATAAGAATCCCATGGTCACATTGAGTCACCAAGTCCAAAATTAGAGTGTCCAGCTGTTTGTAATAGTCATAGCTTTCAATTTATTCAGTTATGGTAACTCACCCTCCTCACATTTGGGCTTAGTACCGGGGGTGCCTGACCCAGGAAAGGGGTGTACCCTGCTTGTCTTTGTCCTTCCACTCCTCCCCCATTGCTGGCTACTGTTTCTGGCCTCTTTGGAATTGGTGGGGAAGGGAAAGAGGCAGTGAGCAGAGGAGACATAAGATAGTGTTGGCACTCTCTGAACTGGCTTTCCTGTGGGGTGTTCTTGTAGGCGTTTTGGAGCCCCCTCCAAGTTGGAACCTCCCCTCTGCAGTTCCCGAAGTGCGTAATGCACGCACCAAAGCCTTTCACTCACTCCTTCTGCAGCTCCTGGGACTCCCTGGGCCTTCCCCTGTCACTGAAGACCTGTCAAAACCCACTGGGCAGACCTTTGGAAAAGGACCTGAAACAACCCCACTAGCTCATTCACGCATCCTTTTCTGCTGCAAATTCTGGTCGTGCAGGCCAGTCCCAGTGCAGCTCACTCCTTCGCAGTCAGCTCATCTCGTGGCCTTTACACGTGTCAGGTAGAAGCCAGGCAGCTGGCAGTCCATGGTGTCCCCTTTCTTCAGTGGTTATGTTCTGCTTTTGTCACCAGGCTTGACTGAGACACATGTATGTTCTACCCATTCTGCCCCTTGAGAGAGATGGCGTTCATAATACTGCTCTCTCCAAAGAAACTCTTCAAGTCCTTTCTCCCTTAACCTCACAACCAGTTACTTTTGTACTTGATGTGGGGGGCCTTGGGAATTGTATAACAAGTATTCATATATTTCCTTCGAAAATTTGCATCTTAGTCTAGCACCCTACTGTAGTGTCTGAAACTTATCATTCTAGAGGCTTGGCTGAAACTTTCTGTTTGGCATTTGGGTAGACTAATTCGATTTGGTTTTATGGTCATTGTGACCAAATAATCCTGATAACAGTCAACAAATGTTTACTGACCAGGGACTGTGCATACCCACAAAAGAGAACTGCTTCCAGCCCTGGTGTGTGGCCCGCCGAGGACAGAGTTTGTCAGTCATTAGCCTGCTGGCTGTGTTCTGCCCGTGCACATATTCTCAGCCTCGTAATCTCTAAACTCCCCTCACATCTGTTGCCAGTATTTACAAATAGAGAGATTTTATCTTAAAAGATCCAGATTCTTGGCTTTGAAAAAATCAGAAGATGTGGCATTGCCGGGCCAGCATCGCTGCCTGGCACAGTTTGCTGTTAGCTGGAGCTGGTGGAGGCTGCCCTTGAGACAAGGCATGCGGTCTCCAGATGGACGCTCTTCCATCTGGGCTGAAGCCAGTGTCAGTTCCCATTTTTCATCATTGAGCCACATAGATACTTTTTCTTAAATTAAAGAATAAATGGGTCAAATGGGAGTTCTATTTTTAACTTTTTGAGGAAAATCTATACTGTTTTCCATAGTGGCCCAGTGATCCCCACTTCTAGAAATATATCCCAAGAAACCAGAAACACCAATCAGAAAGGATATATGCACCCCTATCCTATGTTCATAGCAGCACAATTCACCATAGCTAAGATTTGGAAACAGCCTAAGTGCCCATCAGCAGATGAATGGATTAGAAAACTGTGGTACATCTACACAATGGAATACTATGCTGCTGTAAAAAAGAAGGAATTCCAGCAACAGCATGGCTGGAACTGGAGAGCATTATGCTAAGTGAAATAAGCCAATGAAAGAAAAATACCATAGGATCTCACTCATTTATGAATAATAAAGACCATTATAATCTGATGAACAAAAATAGATACAGAAGCAGAGCAGCATCGAATAGACTGTCAAACTACAGCAGGAAAGCCAGGGAGTGTTGTGGTGGAGGGGAGGGCAGTAAGAGATCAACCAAAGGACTTGTATGCATGCATATAGCATAACCAATGGACACAAGACACTGGGGGGTAGGAGAGGCCAGGGGAAGGTCAAGGGGGAAAAAAGGAGACATGTACTACTCTTTGTAATATTTTAAGCAATAAAAAATTTTAAAAAAATAAGAGAAAAAAAGGATAAATGAAGTATTCTGGTGATCATGTCTCTTAACAAAAGAGAGAAAACAGGTAGTTTTCTCTAAGAGAGCCATGGAGAGGATATAATTTCTTTAGGAATCATATTGAACACGTAAGAACACTTTGCAATTAATGTGCGCATGTAAAACACAACTTAAGATGCATGGGAAACTAAACCACCGATATGATTACCGTATAGAAAATATGTGGTTAAAAATAAGACATTTCAACAATTTGTTTTTAATGCAACCAAAATAAATAATGTGAGCTGCTGTGGTATGGTATTACATTCTCCAGCTTCCCTCATTTATCTCATGTTCTTCCTTGGCCCCTGACATTTGAGTTTGCAACAGGGAGAAAACATTCTCTGGCCTGTCTAGAGGGAATCAGCCGAAGGGTGGATTCATCCTACATCCAGTGGGTCCAAGGGGGTCCACGCTCAGGTCTGAGGAACAATAGCAGGACAGTTGCCACAAGGTTGTGACTACCTTGGGGAAAAACGACAGGTGTTTGGCAAGTTAATGAAATTTTCTTTTTCATAGAATGATACAGCAGGATTGTTGAGACGGTTAAACTTTGGGAACTAACTTTTTGCAAATTTTGTTTTTAGTTTAGTTTTTCAATTGAAACCTTTTTTTTGGTTTTGTTTTTCTTATTAGTTTAAGTTCTGATTATTATTGAGCTAAGCCTCTAATCCATTTATCTGATTTAGAGCAAAAGCAGAATTATTTTGAGGAAAAGATTTCATTTGCCCAAGCCTGTGCTCTTGGGAGGCAGGCCTTCTGTTGAGTTACGTGTCCTAGTCGGTATCTTCAGTTTTAAGAAGAGGAATTATTCTCTCACCACAGCTTAGCTGCTTATGAAAGCACACAAGTGTGGCCTTAACCACGGTTGAAGAATGACTCCGGGGAGGGACTTGCCAGTATGTGGGACTTTCCTGTCTTGGTCATTCTTTGCTTCTGAAGTCTTGAGTTCCTCGGAGGCCTTGCTGCTTAGTCTTTTCCATGTGGTTGGTCTTAAGTGTTCTATTTTATCCTCATATGAAGCTAGGCCAGCTGAGAACTGCATTCATAGAACCCTTATTTTGGTGAAGCCATTCTACACACACACACACACACACACACACACTGCAATCATGGAACAAAGTTATAAGAAACAGTTCTGTGACACTTCCTGTATTTTCCGTCTACAAATACTCGGGGACACAGTGGGACTCCTTCAAGTCTTAGTATCAGGAGTAACTGTGATTCTCCTGGTTTATTTGCGGACACTGTAAACCATCTGTATCGATTCTTAGCATTTTGTTTTAGCTGTGAGAAATCTGGGGGACAGCTCTTCAGTCCTCCTCTGGCAAGCACAGAGGACCTTAGCACATCCACTTTGGGTATTTTTATCCTGGCTGCATTTTTTTTCTTTTTTTCTTTTTCTTTTTTTTTTTTTTTGCCTATGCTTATTTACTTTTTGGCTCCCTTATTTCTTCTCTTTAAAACCTTGTACTTCATACAGGTTTTTTTATTAAAAAAAAGCAATTTCAACTTCATTTTAGAGTGAGGCAAGATATAAAGAATTAAATAAAATATTAATAACTTATAATTTCTTACAAACATCAGTTTGTTTTTGGATTTTATTTTAAATTTCCTAGTTCTTATGTAATCAGATATATCAATTCTTTTTTATTGATTTTTAAATTTATTTTTAGAGAGAAAGGAAGGGAGAGGGAAAGAGAGAAACATCAGTGTGAGAGTAAAACACCAATCAGCTGCTTCCTGTACACCCCCTATCGGGGATCGAGCCCACAACCCAGACTGACTGGGAATCGAACCAGCAATCTTTCAGTGCATGGGATGACGCCCAGGCAGCTGAGCCATGCTGGCCAGGGCAGATCTATTAGTTCTTTGTGATTGTCATGAAGAGAGTCATTGACATGGATTTGAGAACCCCTTGGCTGCCACATCTTCTCCCCATAGTTAATGTGGCTGATTGAGCAAAAAGTGTGCTTAGAACTTAGAGGAAGCAGAGATTACTTCTGGCCCTCCTACTTTTCCAAGGGTCCAGTTTTGTGGTTTTCTAAATTCAAGTTTCAAGCCCTACAGTCAAGCAGGAAGGCAGTTATAAAACAACAGAGGCTGGTCACCCTAGACGTCCTGGCAAATGCCTGGCTTGAACCTGGCCCTTCACAAACAGGTCGTCAGTAAGGGTTTTGTGACTTAACTTGCGTTGTGGCTGTGTGTTTGGATCTGTTCTCTGAAACAGTGGTCTGTCCCCGTGGTGTAGGTCTGGGGGGTGCGGTCCCCTGGTGTCAGCAGGGGCTTTCCTTTGGTGACACTTTCTGTTTTCTTTTCTCTTTCAGAGTATGATCGATTGGGCTTCCTCCTGAAGCTGGACTCTAAACTGTGAGTAGAATGAGAAAACGCCTGTGGTTGTTGGAGTACCAGGGGCCTCTGTCCTCAGTCTGTCGGCAGAATTTTGGAGTATGTTACAATCTGCAGGGTCCTGTGGAGGATGGGATTGTGGGTGTACATGAGGCCTTAGATTTGGCTGGCACAGGCAGCCACTGCAAGGAGTTTGAGGGATAGGGAGGCCCCCCAGAAAGGCTTCTGCCCCCACACTGGAGGGTGATTGGGTTGCAGCAGGAGTCAGTGGCCTCTCAAAGATGCCCTGCAGCCTGGTCTACAAAGCCTGCGGTGATCAGGCCCCTGTCTTCCTCCTATTGTTCTCCCACAGGTACACCCTCCGTTTTCCAATGCCTTTGCATATGATTATTATCTGTGCCTGAAATTTTCCTTCCTTGCTTGTCCACTAGGAAAATTCAGAGACTACCTCTTTTTTATACAAAACTAGAGGCTCGGTGCACAAAAATTTGTGCACTTGTGGGGGGGCGGGTTGGGCCTAAGCTGCCCTCTCCCAGTCTGGGACCCCTCAGGGGATGTCTACCTGCTGCCTTAGGCCCGCTCCTGGGGGGAAGGATTGGGCCTAAGCTGTCAGTCAGACATCCCTCTGGCAGCCCGGGAGCCCTCAGAGGATGTCCACTTGCCAGTGCAGAGGAGCAGGCCTAAGCTGCAGTCAGACATCCTTAGTGCTGCTGAAGAAGCGAGAGAGGCTCCCACCACCACCACTGTACTGGCAGCTGGCAGCCTGGCCTGTGGCTGAGCAGAGCTTCCCCTGTGGGAGTGCACTGACCACCAGGGGGCAGCTCCTGCATTGAGTGTCTGCCCTCTTGTGCTCAGTGTGTGTCATAGTGACCAGTCATTCACAGTTGTTTCTGTCAATTTGCCTATTACCCTTTTATTATATAGGATAATTATATAGGATTATCTTTCTCCATGCTTCCTGTGAATTTTCCACCTCTGTCACCAATTATCTCATTATACTTAATTAACTGTGCAATGATTTTTTTATTAAAAGCACAGGCTCAGGGCCAGGCAAAGCTTCATTCAAATCCCAGACTGCCATTTACTCTCTTTGTGATTTGGGACAGCTACTTAACCACTGAGTCTGGTTTCTTCTGTCATATGAGGATTTAATTGAAATGAATTGATTCATAGTGGCTTTCAGGTGACTGGTATCTAATCCTTCCAGACCCTCCCCTGTTCTTGCCTTCTCGGTCTCCCCAGTGCTTAGACAGCACTGGCATGTGTTCACTTCGTGCTCATCAGTAAGCACTGTACGCTTGGCTGAGAGGACGGGTGAAGGTGGATGACGAGGTCAGGAAGCCTTGATCAGGCTCTGTCCGCTGTGTGCGCCCCTGCCCTGACAGCACCTCTCACTGGTTGCAGCACTGCCGGTGGCTTTTCTCTGCTGTTAGTCATCGGAGTGTACCGCTGGCCCCTTCCAGGGCGAGGCAGACACGGGAGATCAGACGGTGTCTCCCCTGCCTCTCTTGCACGAGGCCGTGGCCACACCTGCTGCGACACGTCGAATCTGGGCGGCTTTGGCTTTCCCACTGAATTGCCTGGCATCTGGCCCGCTTTTCCTGGCTTCTTGGCTCTGGTCCCTTGTACCGTGAGTTCAGGAGTTGTAGTTCTCCCAGCGTTTGTACGTCATGCGGACAGCCATGAGGGAAGAATGGTCTGTTCTTTGTACCAACCTAATAGAGACATCAGCTACGTGCAACACCCTGGGGGATGGGGCGTGGTTATGCTAGAAGCCACAGTCTTCCCTTTTTTAATTTTATTTCAATTTTTTGTTAATCCTCACCCGAGGGTATTTTTCCATTTTTTTAGAGAAAGAGTGGAGGGAGGGGGAGCAACAGAGAGAGAGAAACATCAATGCGAAAGAGACACATCCATTGGTTGCCTCCTGCACACACCCCGACCAGGACCAGGGATCGAGCCTGCAACTGAGGTATGTGCCGTTGACTGGACTAGAACCTGTGGACTGCAGGGTTTGATGCTCTATCCACTGAGCCACTGGCTAGGTCAGTCTTCACTTTAAAAAAAAAAACACCTTAGTTTAGTGCTCTGGGCAAAAAACAAATCAAGTGTAAGCTAATAAGCCGGTGCAATGCCACCAGAATGGAAGATGTAGTAATTACTCCTGATGAACTAAAGACATGCGATGTGGGATACATTAACGACAGTATTTAAACTGCCTTTAAGAGCGCAAGGAGGGGGTTAGGAGGACACTGCCCTGCTGTCCTGACCGTTGGATGGTATACAGTAGGCTGTGTGTAGCTTTCTGTTGTGTAGCACGCTGGTTCCCCGAACCCTTTGAGTCAACTTGGCTTTGTTTGATTTAACTCACAATTTAATGTACAAGATAGACGTTTCTTTCTTACTGTAAGGTTTTCTCAGCCCAGTGCTGTCTGCGAAGAAAGCACAGATAGGTGAGAACGGTTTTTACATGCTTCCAGAGAGAAGTTTCCGAGTTAGGGGTTCTGTTTTTGAGGGACAGTTCCTTAGCAATATGCAGATCTACCCTTACAAGTTCTTTCTCTGCTGTGTTGTTTCTAATGTACTAGTATAGGAAAGGAATTGAATTTGGATCAGAACTGAATTTGACTTTTGCTCCTGCTGCTAATTTAAAGGACCTTAGATAACTCACTTTTGATGTCTGATCCCAGTTTTGCCGTATGAACAGTGTAAATAACAATACCCAGTGCTAAGGTTTTATGAAGAATAAAAGAAAGAGTTCTATGAAGTACGAATAAGTATGCAAGTATAAGAATTTGCTTTCATTTATTTTGATTGGATTTATTTAACTTCTGAGGTATAAGAATGTGTATGTCCTGAAAATTTTTTCAGCCATTTCTCTTTAAATACTGCCTCTGCCTCACTTTCTCTCGACTCCTCTTGTGAAACACCGATGAAACGTTAGACCTTCTCATTCTAGCCTCCAGGTCGGTTACATTTCATATGTCCATCATTGGTCCGTTCCACATTCAGTTGGAATCCCAAAGGACTCAACATTAGGATGACGTAGAACTAAGCCTGCGCAACCAAACCAGGACAGCAGGGAAGACTGCCAGAGCACTGAGAGGGTCAGGGCAGGAAGGTCAAAGAGCCGAAACACACAACCTTCACAGCCAGTTCTCATCACTCAGGTGACCCATGAACTCTAAGTTTAAGGTGTTTCAAACTGTCAGTGCCTCCAAATCCTGGCGGAAGCAAACGCAAAACCTTTCTAGGAAAAGACTTGACATCCTTACTGATAACTTTTCAAGGTCATGGCACCTGACAGTAAAAAATAAATAGCACACAAGGAAACCAGGCTCCATTAGTGAACCATAAAAGATAACAGACAGCAGAGAGGGACTCCCAAAGACTTATGACATTGGGATTACCAGACACAGTTTATAAAGCAGTTATATTTACTATAATTGTACTGTATGTACTATAGTTAAAAAATAAAAGACAAGATTAAACTATATACATGGAATACGGAACTCTAAAAAGTAAAAATATTAGATTTGAAAGAACTTCTAAGTAGAAAACCACAGTAACAAGAATTAACTCAATAGGATTTATTTATTAATTATTATTTTTAATCCTATTGATTTCTTTTTGGAGAGAGAGAGGAAGGAATGGAGAGAGAGAAAGAGAGAGAGAGAGAGAGAGAGAGAGAGAGAGAGAGAGAGAGAGACGGACAGACATTGATATGACAAAGAAACATTAACCAGTTGCCTCCCATATGCACCCCTACCAGGGACTGAGCCTGCAACCTAGGTATATACCCTAACTGGGAATCCAACCCGCAACCCTTTGGTGTATGGGACTGAGCCACTCGGCCAGGGCAAAAAATGCAATAGGATTTAGCAATAGATTAGATATAACAGAAGGCAGTTAACTGAACTGGAAGATAAATCAGAGGGAATGACCTGTCACAGTGGTTGGTCAGCTTTTTACTGTAAAAGGCCAGATGGTTAATATTTTAGGTTTTTGGGGGCCTTATTGTCTCTGTCCAAACTACAGTGCTCAACTCTGCTGCTGTGACATGAAAGCAGCCATAGACAACATATAGGCAAATGAGTATAGCTGTATTCCAATAAAACTTTATTTATTGACACTGATTAATATTTATTAATTTCATATAATTTTTATGTCATGATATATACTCCCCAACCATTAAAAATTTTTAAAACATTATTTTCTTTTTCACTGTTAAAATGTTTTACTATAAAGGTAAATGAGATCAGTTTCACAAGCAAAAAGACTTTCTTAACTCAAGGGTCATACTAAAAACAGAGTGTGAATTTGACCCCCATAGTTGGCTGACCCCAATTAACAATGCAGCACGGGTGTAGCTGCATGAGAATCGTCTCTCCACCTCAGGCGCTTTCTATTCTTGAGATCCTATTACATATAAAAATACTCTTAAAATATCTCTATATCCTATGATACTCAAAAAAAAAATCTAGAAATAGATGCTTTGGATTTTTTATCTTTACGATACTCTTTTAATCGTGTCTTTGTGGAATAAATCGTTTTTTGTTTCCTTTGAGATGTCCCTGCTGCTTATATCTGCATGACAGATTCACTTGTGAACACCATGAAAATGATTCAGACTACTTAGATGCAGTGAGCTGTACAAACCTTGCCTTTTAACTGCAAGCTCTGTATTCAGGGGAGCAGTGAGTTTTGAAGGTTAAAAACATGGGCTGTGAAGCCAGACATGAATTTTTAAAGCCCAGTTCCATATCTTACTCACTGTAATCTCAAGTGAGTTGTTTAACTCCTAAGCCTCAGTTTCCCACTATAAAGTTGGAATAATGGCAATCGCCCAAGGATGACATTCAACATGTCCTATACCCTTATCAGCGTCTGGTAAACTGGGAAGGATATAGCCCCAAAATGAGACTGGAACCTCAGCTTGCCTCTTGTTCCATTCCCCAGATTTCATTTTCTCACTTACTCATTTAGTAAATATTTCTTAAGCACCAGCCATGAGCAACGAACAGATTTTTGCTTTGTTTTTAAATAAGGTGGCTTGGAAGCCTAAATGGAGTACAAAGAGTTCACAAGGGATTCTCAGATGCATGGGGTATAGTAGAAGGAGCAGCCTCCATTGCCCAGGGCTGTCGAGAATCTGGTGTTTCCAGGGTTACCAAGGTTACTATGGAAGCAGAAGGCACGGGGAACGTTCACCGAAGAAGCTGAGAACATAAAAGAGCAAGGCTTCAGAGATCACCGTGGAAAATCAGTATGGTTCAGGGGAGAGAGAAGTGGGAGAGTGGGCCACACAGAAGAAGCAGAGAGCAGTGACTTGCGTGGAGGTTTCGTCTGTTTCAGCAAGTGTGGGTAGGTGCTCCAGGTGATCTCGGGTCCACTGTGACGGTGTGGCGCCTCATAGCCGCCACGTGGGCAGTTGCAGACACGGGGAGGGGAGTTTAATGCTCAGGCTCATCTCATAAGGAATTGCATGTGAAGGTGCAAAGACCTGAAAGCTGAAACCAACATATTTTAATCCCCTAAGACTTGTGGAAACCAAAATTGTGAAAGGCCTAAATGCATGGGGCATGCAAGTTATACCCTGATGCATAGTTTCCTGTTTCCGGAAGAGCCTGCCAAGTTCCCTGTAGCTGCAAGGAGGAAAGTGTTTATTGAGCATGTATTGTGTCTAATGCCACCCTAGGTACGTTCTGTGTTACTTATGCCTCACAACAGTCACTTAGATGATCTCATTCAGTCTCATGGCTTTAAATATATCTGGGCTGATGACTCCCAAATTAATAGTTCAAGCCCAGTCCTCTTTCCCCACACTCCAGACTCATTTATGCAATTACTTGCTTTACTTGGATGTGTATTAGGCATCTCATACCTAACATGTCCAAAACCCAACTACTGATTCATACCCCCTGCCTCCCAGAAGCTCTCCTACCCCAGTAAATGGCAATTTCATCCTTCTCGTTGGTAAAAAGTCTTAATAGCTCTGGCTGGTGTTGCTCAGTGGTTAGAGTGTTGGGCTGCACACAGAGGAGTTGCCGGTTTGATTCCCAGTTAGGGCACTTGCCCAGGTTATGTACTAGAATCACTTGAGAAGCTTAAAAATTTACTGATGCCTTCATCCACCACCTAGAGCAGGGGTGAAGAACAAAATCATTTGGTCTAGCTCTGCCAAGGCATTGGGGGCGAGTTAATGACATGTTTGGCCAAATACAGCCAGCTTATTTTTAAGTTGATAATTTTGTATGATCCAAGAATGATGTTATAAATATCCAAATGGCCCTTGGCAGAAAAAAGGTTCACCACCCCTGCCCCAGAGATTGTAAAGTCATTGGGTTGACGAGTAGTCTGGGCTTTGGGTTTTTTAAGCTCCCCATGTAAGTTGAGAACCACTGCTCTGAAAAACTCCCTTTCCTGTCAGAGGAACTCTCCCACTTTCCCAGGTGATTGCTACTAAGAATAAACTCACCTTTGAGATAAGGCCCCTGCCTGCATGTAGAAGTATGTCTGTATAGTGTTTCTCAACACGGGACCTCATCACCCAGAGATTCTGATTGAGTTGATCAGAAATCCAACTCGAGTTCCGTAATATTTGAAAGTTCCCTCAGGTGATTTTAACATGCCAGGGTTTAGAGTCATTGGGGGTGTAGCCTTCACGCCTGTCACTATAATTATGTCTGAATGTAGCATAATAACTACTACAGAATGTAATAGTAGTTGTGATAGTGGGGTTGTGGGTACTTTTTTCTTTTGAGTTTACATTTTCTGTATTGTCCTTATATACCTTTACAGTGGAAAAAATATTCAGATGCACCCCTTTTCTGTATAATTTTTTCATGATTTCATTATCTCTTGGTCTCTAACACTATTTTTTAAAATCCATTTTATATTAAGTTTTGACTACCAGTCCTTCTTTTTAGTTTTTGTGGGTTTTTTTTCTTTATGGTCTTTAAAATGTGAATCAGTTGAAGAGTTTCCTGTACATTCTGTTGGCCTATTTGAGTATCTTTTCCTTATCTATAATTGAGGTGCATGTTTGTATAGAGACTTTATATTTGTTTTTCTGTGTTGTCAAAGTTCTAAGAGGCCTGAGGAATGGACAGACCAAATCATGCAGGGCTGTGGTGATAATAGTAAACTGTGGGCTTCATCTTGAGGGCAAAAGGTGCCACTGGAGTGTTTTAAGCAGGTGAAAAACAATCGGTTTTGACCTACAGGAAAATGACTTCAGCTGTGAGATGGTAGAAGGATTGGAGAGGAGCGGAAGTGGAAAGGGAAATAGTACCTCAGAGGCTGTCATAGAAGTAAAGAGCAGAAATCAGTAGGGAAAAATCCAACAAAACTAAAAGCTGATTCTTTGGAAAATTTAGTAAAATTGAAAAACCTCTTGCTAGGTTAACCAAGAAAAAAAAGAGAAGATACAAATTACTAGTATCAGAAATGAAAAAGAGTTCACCACCACTGATCCCATGGATCAGTATGTTATGGAAAACTTTATGCCCACAAATAGTAGAGGAATATTATGAATAACTTTATGCCTACAAATAGTAAAGGAATATTATGAATAACTTTATGCCTACAAATTTTATAACCTAGATGCAGTGGACCAATTTCTTAGAAGACACAGAATATCAAAATTCACACAGGAAGAAATAAATCATCTGAATAGGTCTACATCTATTAAAGAAATTGAATCCATAATTAATAATCTTCCCAATCAAAAAAACATTAGGCTCAGATGGTTTCACTGGTGAATTCTATCAAACATTTAAGGAAAAGATGATAGCAGTTCTCTACAGCCTTTTCCAGAAAATGGAAGCAGAGGGAATACTTCCTAACTTGTTCTGTAAAGCCTGCATTACCTTAAAACCAAAACCAGATAAAGAATTGTAAGAGGGGGGAGAAACAAGATGGCGGCATAGGGTAGACACCGCATATGCAGCTGTGAACAACTATTTCAGAAAAACCGCGAAAAGAACACACGGACACCACACGCACCCACAGGACGGCTGGCTGAGTGAAAATCCTACAACCAGAGAAGAGTCTGAGACTCAGAGCAGCAGCGGAAGCAAAGTACAGAGGTACAGAGGCGCGCGC